>JAOYMZ010051004.1:0-30138 GCA_025802335.1 Pinguicula primuliflora | reverse complement strand
AACAATCTTGTCGTAACCCTTGTAATCCCAAATCGAACCATCAGAGTCGGATTCGGATCCTACACGTGCGGGACCGACCTTCATAAAAATGGGTTCAGTGGAAGCCATTTTGGATGAACAAAAAGATGAACAAGTCTCCTAACAAAAAAGGGTGTGGAAGAATTCGGTGTGGAGGCCAATTGCCAAGTATATTGAAGCGGGGGTAGAGAGATATATAACTACTATCGACCACGAGTCTCAAAGAAGAGGAAGATCAGACTCCTTTCCTTCATCAACCGGCGTGAAATGCGCTTTGAAAGACCGGATTTCTGCAGCAGGTGGCCTAGGAGCCTGCAGCTGATGCTTTCTGATGCAGCTTTACCCTGCTGCATCAGAATAAAAACTAATTTTTGGTAAATGTAAGCCTAGTTTAAATAATTTTAAAAAAGTAGGATATAAAAAAAATATTCGAACAATTTTGAAATTATTATAATGAATATTTTAGGATTAATACTAAAATATTATTTTGATGTTATTGACACATTATTAAGATTAAGTTTATTAATCTTAAAATATTTATTGGATATAATTTAAGTTTTTCTTTAGATGAAACCGGCAATATGAGAAATTATGACCCGCTCTTAAAAGATTTTTTCGTAGTATAATTTCATATATAATGACGGATATTTTTTTTGGGTGAGTAAAAATCGTCATGCAAGGTAACTTTCTAAAAATTTGGTAAGCATAGCATCCTTATAAATATTTTTAGCAATAACGATTATTTATGTATTAAAAGATTAATTTTATTAAACAAAAATAATAATTAAAGGTAAATATAAAAAATAATATAGATATGTGAGTATTATATACAGGGTGAAGCCACGCGAGCCTGTGGAGCACATGCGCCACCTAAAAAAATGAAAAAAAAATATATTTTATTTTGTAAAAAATAAGGCTATAAAAAAAATATTGTATTTCATTTATTAATTTTATGGTATGATTGATTTAGGAATCACACATTTCTTTTATTTGAATGTTGTTCTTATTTTTTTTAGCAAGGCAATTGAACGTTGTTCTTGTATTAGCTATTCGGCTATTTCTTGTTTGGTTAGTTGAAATCAAAACATCATTGTGACTTTTGGATACTACAATCATCCGAAACTTATTTCAAAGTATTTCAACTGAAATCGGGAATGTGAAAAATGCACACTCAAGCAGTAACACTGAAAATGATGTTCCTTTATCTTGTGTTCGCTGCATCTTTTTCACAGTCTGCAACTCAATTTTTGATAAGGAAACTTCTCTTATATCCGTGACTCTGGATCAAAATGATTTAAAAATTAAAAAATGCTATGAGAAATGGGGAATGAATACTGCATACGATATTTATTAGGTTTTAGTGTTTTTCTAATTTCTTCAAATATAAATATATCATTTTCGTTCAAATTTACTACTTGTTTTGTTTATCATTGTGTATGAAAACTGTTCTTATGAAGCTCATTTGACATGTTTATTATAATACTGAAATTGTGCCCCTTGCTGAAAATCCTGGCATCGCCACTGTATACAGATCATCATTTGGGTCGGGTTAAATTGATCTAACCCAATACACCCACCGAAAAGTTAGATATAAGGTCAACATTGCCCGTACAAAAAATGGGTCGCGTTAGCCCGATACATATATAAAATGGACGGGACTAACCTACTCTTTTTTAGCGTGTCAGACTAGAGAAAGACAAACGGTCTGGACTAAATGGGTTAAACGGGTTTTCGCTCGTACTGGACCCGTTTAAACCGCTTTCAAAAATCATAGTAAAATCTGATACCAAATTGAAATTTGAAACATACCCGAGGTACTTGAAGGCACTTAGGCTACTCAGTATTTCCCTAAATTTATTGTTCATGTTGTACATATGCATGTCTAAAGGGTTCCACTATGGGGATGAACCACCACCCTTGTAAGTCAAGAAGACTACTTGCAAACAAAAAGCAAGATGATTGAATGTTTGTAATTGTAGACTTTATTTTAAAGAATGTTTGAAAGTTTTGATATGATTTATTTAATTTTCAGCATTTTATAAATACTTTAATAATATTCAATCAAAACATTAATTTTGTGCGATGTATAGTACATCCATTTCTATCACAACAATCATGAAAATTATATGAAACATGACTTTTATCACAGCATTCCAGCATGGACGGATGCATGGGGGTGCCCAGGCACCCGCAGACAGGGGTAAAAAAACCAATTTTTTTTAAATTTGATAAGAAGTTTAAAATTTTATAAAAGTTGCAGAGGAGGGGGAGATGGAAGAAGAGGGAGGAAGAAGACGACGGAAGAGAGACGGAAGTTGTTGGGACTTGTGTAATTTGTTTTATTGATTACTAATTACAAATTTATTGTGTGATTTGTATGTATATTAAATATATCATTTATTTATTTATTTTGCATTATTTATTGTTTTGTATTGATATTATAAATAATTTATACAATTATCTCTTTATAATTATATATTCAATTGTATCATGTGACATATTAATGACGATTGCTTTAGAAAATTCCTCTTATGATTATGACGAAAACCAATTAATAACGCAACACTCCACAACATGCGTTAAAGCATCTAAAAATATCTAATTATGGGTAAAAAGACTATCTAAAAATATCTAATTATGGGTAAAATTCTGATTCGGCAGTTCTGCTGCAAAAAAAAACTAAAACTCATTAAACATATAATTACAAAGAAACAAACTAAACCTAAACATTAAATAGTACCTGAAATGGGTACCGGTCCCGGTGGCGGGGAGATCGGGTACCAGTACATGGGCACCCCGATCGTCAAATTCTGAATCCGTCCCTGGTTCCAGGTATTTAGGTAAGTGGATACAATGTTTGTCACGTTATTCAATACAAAATATTTCGCACATTCAATCATCAACATCAAATTCATATTAATGTACTACATTAAATTCATAACCAGGGGCACATTCGTTACCCAACGAGGTCAGTGAGTTTCATCGTCAAAACTTTACCACACATTCAATCAAAAACTTCAATTCATACAAAAGCATCACCCTACCAGGAAAATATTGATGGGTTAAATTTGAAACGGGAAATGAACAACCTATTTTTTTTTAGTAGTACACTAATTGAAGTACACCGATTTGAATGACTTACCAAGATCAAAAGATGAAGTTCATGGAGATTCAAAGCCTGCTGGGACGAAAGAATTCCTTTGAAGATTAGTTTTCATACTTGGAAAGCGGAGTATGAAATCCTTACCGTGGATGCAGCCTTGAAACAAAAAGGCATTGCCCTCCCAACTATATGTTCTTGTTGCCACACTAAGATATATATTGTTTTAGAAATTGTTCCGAATTTTTTTGCCGAATGTTTTGAAACCATCATAAACTTTCATCCTCGATCTCGTAAGATACCGTTACGATAAAGTTATGTTTGTTGCTCTTGAAATATTTATTTTAGAATTGTAATTTTTTCGAAAAGAATTCAACGCTAATATTCCAAAGACGATAGATTTTTTCCTCATCGGTCAGAAGTCGTCGAAAAATAAATTACTGAAAAATTCAGTATAATATTTTTGATAGGCCTATAGTAATGACCTTTTCCAGCGGCGGAGTCATATTTCGGTCTATTTGTAAAGTTTATTTGAATGAATGACGTCATTACCACGATGCATTTTTTATGTTATGAGGGGCATATCTACTCGGACTTAATACTTGAGCACCCCCAGTTACCAAATTCTGGATCCGCCCCTGGGGGGAGGTGGATGGAGAAGTCCGCATCTGCACCAAAGAAAGTCGTTTCTTGAGCGACTGTGTACGGACGACCTTCGTGTTGATGGCGGCAGCACACACGAGATTCCGGCGATGACGATCCGGTGGAGGAAGGAGGAGGCGCCGCTAGCTAGGGTTTGCTGAAACCCTAGGAAGTTTTTTTTTCTAAGGAAGAAGACGAACGCATTTTTCTTTTTCTTGGTTTCGAAAGAAGAGAAACAAAATTTTTATTTTAATATGAATATGAGATGTCGGTTCCTGTTTTATGATGTTCTTGTTCCTGTTATGGCTGATTTTGGATGACTTTAGACTGTATTTCTCTGATGCAGGAGTGTTTGTGATTTTGTGAGGATAGAATATTGTAAACATTTGTACAGTTTTTTGAATAGTGAAATTTTGACCTACCCAAAAAATTAATTTAAATTTTAAATTTGTACACTTTTAAATTTTTTTTAGCGGGTCAGATTTTCCGGCCCGAACCGCGCGCTCATATTTAATTTTAAAAATTTGTTTTTTATTTATATGTTAAATAAATTCAGTTTTAGTATGCATGTTTAGGATTTAATTATATTATCCTAAATGGCAATTTATTTATTGAATTGTTGAATTCATGTCTAATTGTTTTTTATGTATTAAATAAATTTATGCATTTTAATTTATTAGTTAAATTATGAAAATGCATGTTTAGGAATATTATTGTGTTAAATATTTTCTAAATTCTGGGTATGCATAATTAGAATTTTATTTATGCTCTGTGCAATTTAAATTCTTAGCATACATGATTAGATTTTATTTGAGAACAAAAGCAAGCTTAATGGACTATGTGTTATGATTTAAAAGCATGTTACATGTTGCAAATTCCTTTGATTATTAGAATATATTCCGAATAATAATAAAAGAGAACAAATAATAATAAAATTATATGCATCAACATCTTTTATTGACTATGTGTCATTAAAACTATTTTATGGTAATAATTGTTTGCCATAAAATCCGAATATTAAAAATCATCAGCATTAATCGTGCTCATGTCGGGCTGTCTAGGATTGGTGTTTAAGAGGGATCATTGTGACCCCACTTGAAACCTGGGTTGTTCATGAGGAATGAAAACGACTCTCTAGAAGGTTGGTCTGCGTACCTACCCACTTGGTGATTTTCGAATCGATTAAGGGTAAATGTGACACGACACAAATTCTTTAAATATATTCAGAACTCGTCTTACAGCTGTATGCTATAAGAAATTTTAAAATATTATACGTTAACTAATAATTTGTGTCAATACGCATTGGAATGAACAAATTATTAAAATACTCTAATTCAAAGAACCAAACCGAAATATACTATTTGTTGGTTACATGAATTCTTTGCTTGAATATGTTTCAAGTATGCGTGAATTTTTGGTTTAGGGTTTAGGAACTCAAAAAAAAAGTACGAACATTTAGATTTTTTCTTTGAAATTTTTAGTTATGTAAAGTGTGATGATTACGAGCCTAGCGAGGTTTTCGAACACGATACTTAATCAAAATACTCTATAGAAAACGCTAAATAAATATTGTGCCTAATGACCTCTTCTTTTTTAATATACTTGCAGTAATGGCCCCAAACACGATATCTGAGCTCTCTGATAAGTTCAGTCAGCTAAACTGTGACACCTTGGCTAGGAAGAGTATGTCTCTCCTACACGAAAAGGATGTCCTAGAACACATTCCTTCAGAAGAACCCAAAGACGTGCTATGTGCCCAAACTTGACACTCAAGGCTTCGTGCCTTGCATTTGAGCTGGATGCAATACAAGATCGATTCGTGTCGATCAGTAATGGAATATATTAGCACTATGAACTCTATTCTGTGTGAATTATAGGATGGAGGATTAACATTTATAAATTTGAGAAGAAAGTTAGTGTGATTCGTTCACTAACTGATGAAACTGAGGACTTTTGTTGGACTCCTTTCAAAATCTTAATGACTTATAATATGGACATCATGACGTTTGATGATACTGCTAAGTGCATTGAGCAGGAGGATGAAGGTTGCACCTTCTTCAACTCATGGGGGAGATCCTAAAGTTTTGAGAAAATCCAACCAAAGAAGAAGGTACATAAACAACATTTGCGGGAAATGATCCAAAAAATGTAGCGCATATGAAGTGTTGCAATTGTAAAAGAAATGTCTTTTCTCTCGGGTATGTCCCGAATCTAGAAATATACGTTTCATTTGCAATAATCCTGAGTTATACATATGCTCCTATGCATTAGTTGCAATTCTTTCCTATATGGATTGCTGACCAGGAGCTAACCAATACGCAATAAATGACTGTGTTAGGTTTATCGAGTTTCATCATTGTGGTGTTGGAACACAAAGAATAACTATGGGGATGACATGTAAAAGATGTTGACATTGGCAATTACAAGTTCCTGCTTTGTGACATGAACATATTGCTATTGTATGACACCATAGGCTCGCATCCTCATGTTTAAACCTCCACAACTACTTCCCCATCAGAGAGATGTTCAACTTGCGCAAATCCTTCAATCCCAGTCCACCTTCTTCCTTTTTCAAGCACAAATGGCTCTATTTGATCCAGTGAATAGGCCTTGTGTGATTTGGCTTACTTTGCAAGAGAAACCTTGTAAGTATACCTGTAATTTTTCTGGTCACCTCCAAAGGAGTTAAGAAAATAGAGAAATAGTAAACTGTTAGGCTGGTTAGTTGGTTTCAAATGTGTAATACAACCTGCAAATGAATGAAATTTATTCTCCAATGAATTCAGTCGCTTCTCTATTTGTTCTAACAGTCGTTTCCACATTATTCTTTTTCGTGGATTGTCTCTAATTGGAAGTCCAAGGTAGATAAATGGCAGAATTGCACTCTAACATCTCAAGATTCCATCAAAATCAGCCAAGGTTGCAGAAGAAATGTCTAGAGCAAACAGGTTGTTCTTTTGGTAGTTGACTGCTAAACCAGACAACATCTCAAATGAAATGTTTCTGTAATTCCTTTCATAAGCATGACATTGAAGGTGCGAAACCACAACCCTCCCAATCTGTGCACCAGTAAGAATCCCTAAATCCATATCCCGGGTCAACAATAGATGCAACCCCTCTACGCCAACCAAAAAGAGCAGGGGAGATAGGGGATCTCTCTGCCTCAAACCACAATCCAATTTGAATTCTCATGCACTAGCACCATTAACAAGCATTGCTGCCCGGGTAGTTAAAACACATTCCATCATCCAAGTACACCATTTGCTTGGAAAACCCATTTTCTTCAGCATCTGTTCTAAAAAAGTCCATTTGATAATGGAAAACACATCTTTTTCGCCCAGATTTTGTTTTATCGTTTTGTTCATTTGGGAAAACAGAACGATACATGTAGATTTCATTGTATAGGGTAGCGTTCATTTTGTCAAATATGATTAGAAATCTCCCAGGAATCTCCTAAAAAGGGAGAGATTGGTTTGTTCACTATGAAACTTATAATTCCTGGATCATTAAGATTTCTTAGGGGTGACCCACTTTTTCCCCCAATTACAAACTCTCCTTTCATATCAGATTGTAATCTGCCAAAAAATTTGATCTCGTTGTAGTGCGTGATCAAATAAATACTCGTAAACGTACAAAGTACACCCCCGAGGTCGAATCTCTCAAGGACTCGGTGTAGGTTGACTTATACTACTATCCTACAAATTACTGATTCAGAATAAAGCGATTAAGAAAGCAATTAAATTGGGGGATTTCAATTGGTGATTTCTAACAACTAAAGAAAACTAATGAAGCTAAATATAAATAAACGACGAAAAAGACGATTTTTTTAGAGAAAGATTGATGAGAACGGAGTACAGGGTTGTAGTTTCATTCTTGTGCACATAATTGATTTCGGGTATCATAGAATGCAAAATCAAGCGATAGTTTATTAGTTCACCTCGAAAGCTATAGGGTTCCCCACTTCTAGGTGGTTATCTTCTAACTTACAACCTATCAATTAACGCTAGTTCTCTCGATAGATTGTGATTAAGACCCAGGTATTGAACCTTCCTAGCTAGACCCAAACCAATGGCGCCTAAATTAGGATATCGTTTGCTTGAGCTATCTAAAGGGTGGCTCGGTGGTCCTACTCTTTAGTCTCTAAGGCTCGGTGGTCCTATTGTCTCGAATTCCCTAAGGATTGTGGCTCGGTGGTCCTACTCGCCCCAGATAATTGAAGATAATTATAAACAACAAACGATAAATAAACTTA
This sequence comes from Pinguicula primuliflora, assembly GCA_025802335.1. Taxonomy (NCBI): domain Eukaryota; kingdom Viridiplantae; phylum Streptophyta; class Magnoliopsida; order Lamiales; family Lentibulariaceae; genus Pinguicula; species Pinguicula primuliflora. The sequence goes on along the minus strand of JAOYMZ010051004.1, from coordinate 22,126 downwards.
TTAACTTCAACTAATTGGATACCCTAAATCAATTCATGTACAAGAACTAACCTACAACCCCATACAAAAAATTAGCTACTCATGCTCATGAATAAAGATAAACTCAATTTCGATATAAGTAAGGACATAGTTAATTCAATTTTGCAAGAATTCAAGAAGGCTAGGGTTAAGAATTCAATTCCAAATCACAAAAATTGGGTGTTCACAGGGTCAATCTCTTGTTTCCCAACACCACAAATTATGAAAGGAAATAAACGCAAGAATGATATAAGGAATTCTCCTTTCTCCTTTCTCCCTTTTCTTTTCTTGGTTTTGCACCTTGCTGCTCCCTGGTTTGTTTTGGCCGTCCCTTTGTTCGTCCACCCCCTTTCCCAATTTTGCGGCTGTCTCTATCTATTTTTCTCCTCTCATGATTGGGCCCCTTTCTGTTCTTTTCTTTCAATCCCTCATTCGGCCAATGGCGGAGCCAAATAATTTTTTAACTTCGGCTGAGTTCTTAAATATTTTTTTAGTATTGGACTAATCCACAGGGCTGGGAAAAAATGGATTCGGGCTAAAGCCCAGGCCCGCCCCTGTGTAAATCTGCCAGTGCATTCGACCACCTAATTTTCTCATCATCTAGTGGGCTTTTTTTTCCCTCTCTTCTGTTTTATTCGGCGGCCCCTATCTTTTTCCTCCAGTTTTTTGTTTCTTTTGATTGGGCCGTATATGTCGTTTTTTCCTCATTTGCTTCTTTGATTGGGCCGTGTGGTATGTTTTTTTTCCTTCCCCGAATTTCGGCTCCTTTGGCAGAATAGAATTAGACATGAAAGTTTTCAAAAGAAAAGCTTCATGCTTTAAACATAACATAGGAGAAATGCCCTACAACTCAAAAAGATGTTATTAGTGATTACAAATATAAGAGAAATGCTCAAATCATAACAATAAATAGGTAAGAACAATACAAATAAGTTGGTCTAAAACCAACTTATCAGAACGTCAACACTGCATACAAATAATGATGGTTGTGTCTTATTAGGTGTCATACCCCTGCCTTCGCTTTCGATTATATCCCACTCATTGTTGGATGCTTCACTTTCGATTACGTCTTGCTGAACATTCAGCTGCTTGTATAAAGCCTCCGCGACAGTCCTCAACTCATAATTCGCAGAATGCAGCATTTCGCTCGTTTTCTCCACCCTTGATCAAACCAAACCAAACATACCCAGTATATCGCGCCCTTAGGCAGAGTTTGGGGAGGGTGGGATGTACGCAATCATACTCCCATCACTGGGGGAGGGGAGATTGTTTCCATAGATTTAATTGAATCAAAACGAGCAAAAATATTGTCTTCTTCTTCAAGCACATTATTGGCGAATTTTTCTAATATCTTTTTGATCTTATACAACTCCTGATTGTGCTCATCCTGGTATTCGGGGGATGCATTCCCGATAACAGTCAGACCAGGCTATTGATATTGATGAGTAGGAGGATTTTGGGGTACTGGCAAGGCACTGTGACAGGGCCCATTGGATCGGTCATCCACTTATTTTCGAGGGGGAGTATCATCCCCCTCTCCATCGGAGTCATAATAATATACGCCCCATCACCGAACAATACCAGTATTGCAGTTATCCAATGATCATCAACGTCTGTTACGTAGTCAATATCCTTCATATATTGCAGTCCACTCTCTTACCTCGAAGGTATCAGGATAGGATAAAGAACGCTCTGTGAAAGAAAATCGAAAACGCGTATTAAACATTGCATCGTGCACAGCCACGTATAGTCGAGAATCCCGAATGACTTATCGGATCACATACGCGAGCATCGTGCATGGCCCCGTATATGCTGTATGGGTTCATCCCGGCATACGGGTTGCACCCGTATAGAGTATAGCCGAGAATCCCAAATGGATTGTCGGATCTCATACACGAGCATCGTGCAAGGCAACATATACTCGCAGACCGGGTGCATGGCTTGTATCTCGACATACGTGATGTATCGGTCTGCGCTAGTCAAGAGTCCCGAATGGGCTGTCGAAAAACAATGAGATTCCTTATCCTTCTCTCCCTGCGGAAAATATTAATGAATTGTTCCTGACTGACCATCGCATAACAACACTTCTAGTTCAGACATCTAGGAAACCTCATCGTGTTTCCATCAACATGCTGGCCACACAACCGAGCTTGGAAATTGCCTCCAACGCCCAAATCTGTTTAAAAGGAGCGTACATACATCTTAGGTAAAATATTCACGTTAATAAAACAAACACATGAGAACATACATTAATGAAAAACCACTTACATGTAAAGTAAACTGGAAACCTGTCAGGGTATGTAGGTCTCTTTATCGACTGCTTGGAGTTTTTTCCCATCCTTCTCTTTGACGATTCGTTCTTGGTACTTTATATCGAGAGTTTTTTGTACCATGCTCTTTGTTATCTCCGCGTAAGACTTACTGTCTCATTAATGGGCATTGAACGTTGTAATCATTGGCAATGCTCAAAGCAAGGCCATCGACGTTTTTCTTATAATCACCTGCTAGGATCACACCCTCTAGCAGGTATAACAGGGAGATCTTAATCCTATCCTCAGAGAGCTGCTCCTCGGTACCCTCAGTGGACATTTCGGTCATCACATTCGTCTTCTCTGTATTACAATTATCCTCCTTTTGGTTCTTCTCCTTTGCCTTATCCGTCATCGTATCCCACAAGTTTTTAAGTTTTTGAAAAGTGATGTTCGTATCACTTCCTGGAAAGTATTTGTCTCGTATACGATTATCACTCCTCGAAGGATCCGTCATTGGCACCTTCGAGTAGTTCAACCGAGTTATCATAGCAAACTCCTTTATACCAAACCGGATTGGCTTTCCCTCTACGAGAAACCACAACTCTAATCGGTTATGGGTTTTGATTTGCCTGAGCAATAAGAAATGGGCAAGCTGATCGGAGGATGTTTTCCTTTGGTACGTCCAAGAGCTGTCCAAATCAAGGAGATGCTCCCAACAGGTGCTTCGGAATTAGTCAAGTTCCTGTTTATTCAGCTGCTCCTTTATCTTCCCCATAATCCGCAATGACTGGTGCACCTTCACTTTAACAGGGAACTCCGTGTGTACTCTGTCGTATACCTCCGCTGGTAGGTATGTGGGAAAGCCTACCAGTTGAGGTGCATCAGTCGATATGCACACCTGTGTATAAAACGTAAACAACAATCAAACAAAACTTTAAATTCAAAAGAAGTGAGTCTTTCTTAACGCGCAAGAGTCGGGCAAGTGATTTATCATAACGTAAATCGCAACGAACAACTTGCAACATACCAGAAGATTTGGTGATGAGGAACACCCTGAAATGTGTCCCCTTGAGTTATCACCCCCATTCAAATCCCTAGCCTGCGACGTTTCCGGTTCGATCATCATTCTTACAGCCTGAGACTCTGATGAATTGTTCATCATTCTTCCTGTCTGCAGTGGTGAAGCCGGTTGGGCCTGCAGCGTGTGCGTCAGAAGGATTTCCTTTACGATATCGGTAATTGTTCAATCCAAGTCCACATGCGTGTCTGAGGAATTCTGGAACGACATGTTGAAGGATTCCAGACGAGGTTTTCGATTGAAAGGTTGCGGTTTTTTTAATTTTCGGAGAGTTTTCCTTTCGACGGAAATGAGTTAGTGAAAAAATCTTCCGACGATTTTTCTTTGGTAATTAAATCTTCCGACGATTGACTTGATTGGATGGAATTAAGAGGGTTTAATATTTTATTTCTTTTTTTCCTTTCCTTTTAATGCATTTTAAATAAAAAACAATAAAAATAAATCAAAAATAAAATTAAAATTACATCTCAAAATAGACTAGTTACTGCGCGTGGCTGAAATCACTGGTGTGTAAAATTATCGGTGTGTGAAATTACTATCGTTGAAACTGTGTCGAAACCATATTAAATCACATCTCAAATCGAACCTCGCGACATGCTGATTATTATGGTGTAATCCGTTTCGACAAACGCTAAGCGATTCGCCATATACATCGGATTGTAAAAAATGTATAAGAGAGAAAACTAAATATAATAAAATATGAATTAAAAAGAGAAAAAAAAAAAGAAAAAGAGACTTATCCGTGGAAAATTGCACCTCATTCTTGCTGATGTGTCGCTCTCTCATTAGTCATGCTAACATGCTCCGAAATTTTGACATCCTATCTTAATACATAGATTCATTGCCCAATTATGTCTAAAATTGCACGTAAAACCCTAAATCGTGACCCTCCCCTGCCCTATTGGAATCCTTTCATCATCTCTTGCATCCACCCGCGTATCTCAGTACTTTTTTTTTATTACATATTATTCAAGGGGGGAAATTAAAATAAAGAGTAGAAATACCCAGTGACGTACTTGGTTACTCACCTCCTCAATCTGTATTCATACAAAGTGCAAAGGCAAACGTTTCCTTGAGTTTCTGTTTGTGAATTCTGATGCTACTTTTGCTTTCCTTCCATACTCCTCTCGATATCCCTATTGACTCAGTAGCCTGGTTACCGACATAAAGGTTGGTTGGGTTTGCTTTTCGATCTGTATTGCAAACGTACCGTCGTCCTTTCTTTATTTAATGCCAGTTTGCTCTGTATTGATGTTTGCTGTGGAGGACGGGTGGTATTGGGGTTGCGGATTAGGGTTTGCTAGTGAGTGTGATGATGTATTGGGCAAGTTTGGATTTTATGAGAATTTTTTTAATGGGTTTGGGATTTGATGAAGGTTTCATCGCCTAGAAATTAGATAAGGGCTTAATTAACGATATATAAAAGTTTTGGTTCAATGTTGCCTTACGATGAAGTGTTGTGAGAATCTTTTGTTTGCCACTGATTTTCGGCTGATGTTCCTTGATCGAATAAGCTTCTGTATATTTGTACCAGTACCTATAAAATTAATTATGTTTGTACCAGTTGTGTTAAATTTGAAGGTGTTCCTTTTTTTTCTGATATATATCTAACTATATTGACAAGTTAAGTTCTTATCATCCCAGTGGGCAGAGGAAGCGTTTGGGAGCTGCAGAGTAGGGAAATGGCTGGTACAGCAACCGTGGTCTCTGGAGCAGGACAAGCCTTCGGAGGAATCTCTCCTGTACAGCAGCAACAATACCAATCTGGAGAAGCATTAGCTGAATGGAGGTCCTTGGAACAGGTTGAAAATGGGAGTCCGTCCACTTCACCCCTTTACTGGGACATTGACGAAGATTTTGACGGAGGTCTGCATTTCTCATATTGGGCAATAACATTATGTATTTTGTGATCTTGGCAGTTAATTTTTATCAAATGGAATGATATTGGTAGTTGCAATATTTGTTCAACAGATTGCTTCATGGGTTCTGGCAGTAATATTCTTCTTTCAGCAGTAGTGTTTTCTGTCTCATGGATGTCAACAGAACAATGCTTGCAGAAATTATCTTTTGAATGGGGCGATTCGAATTAAGTTATCCCTAGTGCTACTATTGGAGAATGCCCATATTGCTATCACTATTATAAAGCCTCTCTTTTTTGTACAGAACCAAAACCCTCCGAGTTATATGGTAAGTACACATGGAAGATCGATAAATTCTCTCAAATTAACAAAAGGGAGCTTAAGAGCAATGTATTTGAGGTTGGAGGCTACACATGGTACTGCTTTCGAATCAACTGGGCCTCTTTTAAATTACTGCTCGTTTTTTCTTCATCATTGCTATTACATGAAATTTGTTACCTATTGTTTGTCATTATGAATATTTGGATTAACTATTGTTTCACAGAATGTTGTATGCTGTTTGTTTTCGTTTTCTTTTCATTTTTTTGGCTATGAGCAGCATTCTGTCTTTTGCTGCAGCACAGGCCTTCTAAACCTTTATGTATCCTTAGAGCAAAGCAATTTTATAATTTTTTTCTCTATGAATTCAGCAGCATTCCTTGTAATCGCACACTTCGAATCTCATTAGATCATTTGCCGTGCAAGTCCTTTTATTTGGCATGTCGTTTTGATTGCATTGTTTCTGTATTGTTTTAATTTAAGGAAGTGAATGGAACAAAAAACTTGCAATGCCAATTCATATAACTTGACCTTTGGTTGATAGGTATATATTGATTTACCCTCAAGGCTGTGATGTCTGCAATCACCTCTCGTTGTTTCTTTGTGTTGCGAATCATGACAAGCTTCTTCCAGGTTAATAATAAATGACTAGATTTTGATTGAGTTTATAATTCTAGGTTTTGTATTCTGAGGTGCTCCTGAATCCTGATTCACAGGTTGGAGTCATTTTGCACAGTTCACTATTGCGGTGGTGAATAAGGATCCTAAAAAATCCAAATATTCTGGTAGTTACTTCATCTTGAAGAATCTTTCTTAGTTTCCAGTATAGGGAAACGTAACTTGATTTTCTTACACATGAAGATACATTACACCGTTTCTGGAAGAAGGAGCATGATTGGGGATGGAAGAAATTCATGGAGCTGTCAAAGGTGTTGGATGGGTTCATCGATGCAGATACTTTGGTAATAAAGGCTCAAGTCCAAGTTATTAGGTAATTGTAATTCTCATTTTAGCATGTTTTATAAATTTTATTTAGTTTGGGTTTTCAATTACTGAAGATGAATCAGCTTCAAACGTTTGTGAAACTAATCCTATCTTCTCATGTGAGAAATTTGAGCCTTTTCTTTCAGTGGATTGATCTACAGATAAATCAAATACCTTCGAAAACTGTAGTGAGCGTATAACATAAAGTCTGCATGCTTACTGGGTGGTCTAAATAGGCTATATGTAAGTACTGGTAAGGGAAAGACATTATTCGAGTTCCGAGGAGGCCATGCCGACTGCCATAAAATTGTTTAATTGGTTATCTATAAAAAAAATATTTCATTTTGGAAACTTACAATGCTGTTTAACCAATTTCATTTTATATGAGAAGTTAATAATTACTCGTCTGCGCTTTTGAAGAAGTTAGTTAGATCTCTGGTTGCCGTTTTCTTTTCCCTCTTTTAAGAAGATTGCCTGTTATCCAGCAATGACAATTACCCTTCTTTGTCTCAAATGCTTTCTGCTAATTTTTGACTCTGTTGAGAACATCCCTTATAAGTTGTCTTTTCCAGACTAGATTTTGTGTGGGATTTAATTTATCTCGGTCATCTGAAAATATTCACGTTGTATCAAATGTTGTTTTTCAGGGAGAGAGCAGATCGGCCCTTCCGTTGTCTTGACTGCCAGTACCGAAGGGAACTTGTGCGTGTTTATTTGACAAACGTGGAACAAATATGCCGGCATTTTGTAGAAGAAAGGAGGGGAACGCTTGGAAAACTAATAGAGGATAAAGCTAGGTGGTCTAGGTATTACGAGCTTGCCTCTAACTATTCTGTTGCCATTTTCCTCTTCTTGTTGAGGATATTCAATATTATTTTCTTTGTGAATACTGTGATCCCGTTTTTCCATTTTGATTCTCCATCATTTTTCTCCTGCTAAAGCTATTTAAGGACATATGTCTGTACGAACTCCATCTGAGTGTGCCATGTCTTCATTATTTGGAAGGTTTATGTGATCTAACTTGATTTACGAGGAAGGACAAAAAACATATAAGCCTGTTTGAAAATTTTCTTCCCATTCCATATTTGTTGCTAATAACTGGGCAATTTTTCTTCCTTCGGAGGTGTAGTTTATACCAGCAAAACTGCCACATATTCGCTGTTGGATTGGTTGGACGAGTAACATATTTCTTCCTTGTGATCAAATATTCAGTTTCCGTGGCTTCTGGCTGGGTATGGACCAAAGCTGCAGGCGCCGCATGTCCCGGGAGAAAATGGAGTTAATTTTGAAGGTTTTAGTGAAACATTTTTTCATTGAAAAAGAAGTCACATCCACGCTTGTTATGGATTCATTGTATAGTGGTCTAAAAGCTATTGAAGGCCAGAATAAGGGGAAAAGGATCAAGGACGAGAATTTAGAGGCCGAAGACTTACCAGTTCCCATAATCTGCATTGAGAATGATACTTTTACATTGGTAGATGATGTTTTGCTGCTGTTTGAGAGGGCTGCTATTGAACCTTTGCCTCCTAAGGATGACAAGGGTCCTCAAAATAGGACAAAGGTCAGAAGGTCTATATGCAGATCGGTGTTCTCAATGTGGTTCCATTACTATTCTTTGCATTAAAATATTAGAAGAAATGATCGGTGCTGCAATCTATGTGAGATGCTCGATGCAGGATGGGCTTCTTTTGTGTCAGACCATAATATGTTTTCTAATAGGTTGCTATAAGATACTATTATTAGGGGTTCTTGAAATGTTACTTACTGTTCGAATACAACCAAATTTAGTTGCATGTACCTTCCACTTCTTGAGGGGTTGATTTCTATAACCAGCTGCTGCTTAGGTACGTATGAACTTATTCTTACTATGGAACGCCTTCTTCTGAATTCAGCATGTAGACCCAATAAAGGATTATATGGTTCTGAATTCTGGCTCTAAAAGTGATTCGTGATTTCATTTGATTGATATTGTATTTATGATTGTCTTGGTCGAATCATAAGCATCTAGCTTTTTGTGTTGAATTCGATCCAAGAACTCTATTCAAGAAATCAATTATAGTGCCATAAAGTTCTTCCATATCTTCTTGAACTAAAAACAGATCTACATGGACAGGGCTACTTTCTTGTGAGCGTAGTTCCTTCCCATTCTCGTTTCTTTATATCTTGTGAACCTTAGAACTTTTAGTATGAGTAATGATGGCTTGTAATTTCTAGATATTAAATTTTCCCCTGAAAACTGTCAATTCTTTTTAATTTGACTGCGCTGATCTTTTGAATTGTTTTTAGGATGGAAATGCTGGAGAGGAGTTCAACAAAAACTTAATTGAACGTGACGAGAGAAGACTTACTGAGTTGGGCCGCCGGACTATTGAGATTTTTGTCTTAGCCCACATTTTTAGGTAAGTCATGTGTTGTTGGTACGCTTTTCTGGCATGCTCTACCTTCCGTATTTGCTGGAAATAAGGTTTATAAAGTACTTTAGTTGATTTGCTGTTCACTCTGTTTGAACGGATTAGAGATATAATTGCAGGATGATCAGAATTCTGTGTGTTTGGAAGTTCATTTTGTGTCTTTGTCTGAGCAATATAGATCAGAATAATTCTGGGGAAATATATTATATTATATGCTTTCTTCATTATCTAGGTTCTCTAGTCATTCCCGTAAGATTCCCGTAACTCCTTAAATAGAGAGAAAATGCTCAGTTTCCATGGGTGACCAGCAATGCATGAGTGCGATGTTGGACTAGGATATCCATTATAAAATTATTCGCGTTGCTGCTAACCTTCTGGTTTCCAACATATCTGTACTCTTTTTCACCTCTCATTTTTTCTATTACTTCCATGTTCCATATAGATCTTTCAGTCAACACACTTAACAGTTTCGTGCTTCTACAGCAAAATTGAAATTTCATACCAGGAGGCTGTTGCTTTGAGGAAGCAAGAAGAACTCATACGTGAAGAGGAGGCTGCTTGGCTCGCAGAGTCGGAGCAAAAAGCAAAACGTGGGGCCGTCGATAAGGAGAAAAAGTCTAAGAAAAAGCAGGTTTGATAAGTTAAATCTTTTGGATTATTTGATGAAGGCAAAATTAAAAATGTCCACTGTTGCATCAGATGCTCTCTGTAAACCTTAAACACTAACCGTAAAATGGATTGCTGTTTTATGCTCATTTAGCATTTGCGGGATAAGGGGTGAAAAATCCTTCCTATATTTCCCACAATTTCATTGTTATTGGAGTCCCACTTTGAACTCTTCTCTAGAATGTAGATTGATGAACTGGAACGTTTGCTGAATGGTCACTGCATTTTCAGTCCAAACAGAAACAAAATAATCGCAGAGGAAAAGACAAAGGAAGGGAAAAAACTGGCAGCAATGATCTGGATAAGACCGAGCTAAATCACCACATAGCTGAAAGTAAAGGCGCTGTTACGGAGCCAGAAAGTGTGCTTCAAAAATCTGAGTCTGTTGAAGCTGGTTCTGAGTCCGACTTTGTGGATCTTGTCCCTGAAATACTTCCACCATATCCTGAAGACAAAGATGTGAGTTCTGCAAATTGTGACACTGATACTTCTGAAGTACAACCTGCTACAGAAGTCAGTAACAGTGGGGTTAATGGGCGTTTTGGTGTTAAAAATGGAGTAGAAGGCAGGAATTCTTCTTTGGTGGATGATAGCTCATCAACTTGTTCCTCTGATTCAGTACCACCTGTTGCATCGGGTGGGCGACGGAAAGGAACTTCTCACCATCACAAAGACCAGAAATATCCAAGCAGGTACCAAATGTTTTCCTGATCCATGTAATAGCTGTGACCTTCACAATGACCAGAAATTGCAAGTGGTCTTAGGGATGTACGAATTCAACTAGTTTCGCGATTCATTCATTCGGTAGTTCACCTTTAAAAAATGTTTACAACTGTGACCTCATTTTAACATGGACCGCTTTCTTTCCCTTTCAGACGGAGGGATCATCAACCTCGGTCGAACTCTAACACAGCTGATTGGACTGATGGAGAAGTTAGTCGACCATCAGAACCTGGGCTGTGTGCAAGACAACAAGATGATCCATTCCAAAATTCTAATCCTGAAGGATCACCTATTCCAGCTGTTACTTTGTCTTTGCAGGCTAGGGCGGTCGATCAAAAGGAGCCACAGACCTTGGAAAAGGTGCTTCTTACATCATAAAATATCTCATTCTCTTTGTCAACACCATCCAGAATAAGTGCCCAGATTAGTGTCAGACAACAGCCTATCAGTTTTTCATCGAGATCTTCTTAACGTTCTTTGCTTCTGAAACATGAAATTTTTTTCAAAAGTATCTCCATTTTCATGCTTCTCTGATGACCCTTTTCAAACTTCCTTGAACCGTGTTTCTTTTCGTATTGACTACATTTTGTTTGGCTTATAGGAGGATGAACCTGGTTTCTTGGTTAAAAATTTGAGGAGCAAAGATTTAGTGGATGAGAAGGCATCCGAGGGTAGAACTGCTGCATTGGCAATGTCCCCACGTATGTGCTCCTCTAAAAGCGTGAAGTTAATGGTAAATGCTGCAAGCAATCCTGTTACAATTAAGAAGTCATCTCCAGACTTTTCAGAGCATGCCAATGGCTCAGTATTTCTGGCCGAAGCTGAAATTACGACCACGCTAAAATTGGGCCCGCAGAAACTTGCACCTCTTAAAACTGCTGATAAGCCCTCTGGACATCCAGTAGTTCCCGGATGTCAAAAGCTTACTGCACATGAGGTGCCAGCTACAACTGACAAGCCATCAGCTCTGCCCATGCCTGTTATTTCGAGACCCATGAGTGCACCTTTAGCAACTAACCCCAGGCCTGCGGTTTCCACGGTTTCCACGGCTTCCACGGTTTCCACGGCTTCCACGGCTCAAAGTCCAACTGTATTAGCAAGCTCTGCAAGTGCTGCTAGTCGCTTGGGCCCTGAACCTGCGACTTCTTCAGCGCAGGGCCATACTCCACGGTGCTATCGAAATGCAATTATTGGTGGTCACCCAACAGGAAGTTTTTATGCTTTTTCTCAGAATCATTCTGCTTCTTCAATGGTAGATCCATCACAGTCATACTCACAAGCACCTACCCTTATGCCTGAACCACTCTTTTCACCGCATAGCTCAGATCGGAAAGGCTCGAATCATATCATGTCCAATGTTTCATTTGGAATGGTGAGGAATCGTCATGATTTGCCAAATCAAACCACGTGGGCTGGTCGTCCTGGTATTGATGAGAGCAGAAACTTATCAGTTGATCAGGGCATAATGATAAATGGCATGCAAACTTTGAATTTGCATAATCCAGGGCATAGCAGAGCCGAGAGCATTTTTTCATCTGAACTTCCAAGTTTGGGACATCAGAGCCGCACGTTGGTGGATGAATTTCCACACCTTGACATCATAAATGACTTGCTTGACGACGAAGTCGGAATCAGTTCAGCACTCTCAGGTTACCCAAGTTTGAGTAACAGGTCTCATAGTCTGAATCGGCAGTATAGCTTCCCAGGCGAGGCCAGCATTTCACATGGCCCGGCCCTGTCTGTGAGTTCTTGTAGGTATGATAGAAACCATGTTTACCATGACAATGGATTTCAGCATGGTTATGGCGCATCTGGAAGAAGTCATGATACACTTAAGGATGTGATTACCCAGATCAGTCCAAGAGCTTACATAAATGGGCAAGTTGATGGGTTTATGCCAAACCAATGGCGGACGTCCGGATCGGATGCGCTCCATTTGAGTGCCAGAAACATGGATAATAATGGATATCATCCCAATCACAGGCCGGAGTGTCCAACCCCAGGGGCTGGTATAAATTCTTATGCTGTATTCAGACCCTCAAATGGGCAGTAGAGTTTATTGTATGGGGGTTACATGGAGAGAATCTGAAGGTCTGTGATCAAGTTACAATAACATGACGAAAGGCAAAAAAACAAAGGACGAGAGTTAGAATTGAACCTGAGGCTCTGACCCTTCAATGTTGGAATCCTATTTTGTATAGTAAGACTATGCTGCTTTTGCTCAATTTCTTAAAACGTTCAGAGTGTTTCTTAATAATATTGATCTCAATTTTAGCATTGAGCATCTGATCTGAGAAAAAAATACTTTTTCCCTTATGTTCTTAAAATATTTGGATACTGCACGCAGAACAGAGTTTGAAGTAGTTGCAGGATCTAATTGAAATTTGGATTTATGGCCAAACTTCTTGTTTGTTAGGGATTTAGCAGCTTCGGTGAATGATTTTGGTAATTAACATGTGAGGATTTGAGATACTAATTTGATACGGTATTACCTGTATCAAATGAGGAAGGAGTTCACATATTCTAGAAGATTTCTGCAAAGGAGTTAAAGGATGAATGCTGATACAAGACTTTTATTTTTGTTAGGATTCTATTAGTTGCAGTTGTATGGGATTGAAGATTATTATGAATGAAGTTTAGTTTTCTTTGTCTTTCAATTCCTAGTTTATAGGCATTCTCTGCCACATACAAGCAGTTTCATCTCTTCTCAACAGGTACACAATCGGTCGGAAAACAAAACATTGCTACCGGAGTAACACCTCCTCCATCCAAGACTCCGTCTTAGCCGCGTTGGAAACTGACCTACCGTCCTACTCCGGCCCCGTCACATGGTCAAGATCCCGAGATTGTACCAACTTGGTATCAGAGCAACGTGTGACCCCGGCAGCAACGGTTATGGCTGAAGATTCATCCTCTCATTCTCCTTCACCGATCGAACAGACGGTGAGCACCCTGGAAATCCGGACGACCGCCATGGAACAACAATTACAATCCATTATGCAGTCGCTCAAGATTCTGACGGATAAAGCCGCAACAGATCCATCCACTTCGTCCGCCACCACTGGCATCGTCGCTCCGGATCCGGTCGTCACAGGACCCAGGTCGCTCTCTCAGGCAGATGTTCCCTCCGGAAGTGGTACAGATTCGCCGCCTCTATTCCCAAATCCGACAGGGGGGCCCTCAACATGTTCCGGTGGGCACATACCCGCCGCCGGTACCAACTTCGGGGATACCTCCTAAGTATCCGACACATGGCCACTATTCAATTGGGCCTTCAACGATATCGGCACCTATCTTTACAGGCCCATCATTTCCGCAGCCCTACATCCCGGCCCAAGGCTACTCCGGCCCAGGGAATATTCTGTCAGGCCATTATCCGAACGTCGTTACTCAAGCTCCAACCCAGGATCCATGGGGTTATCTTCCACCCCAACCACCCCGATATCAAGATTGGCCACCGGGAGGATGACCGGACTGGTACGGCGATCCTCCCCACCGCCCTGGGTCACACCCATACTGGGAGTTTCCCACCTTTTCGAGTAGAGACCACGCCGAAGGATGGATCATCCGGTGTAATTCGTATTTTAGTCATCAAAATATTGAGCTGACGGAACGAGTTTCGATGGCTGCGTATTACCTTTTAGGGGAAGCACAACAATGGTGGTATAACTGCAAACAGCGTTCTCCATTCATGGGATGGGACGAGTTCTGCTTCAATTTCCGACAGCAATATGCATCGCCGGGATTGATGGACCCTGTGGCAGAAATAGCATCTCTCCGGCAAGAAACAACGGTGGAGGAACTCAACAAGAAATGGAATGATCTATCTGTGACTCTCTAGGGGAGCATAATCGAGAAAATAGAATTGGCTCTATATATTAAGGCTCTCGATCCCCGGATCGCTGCAGATTTACGCCTCTTGAAACCTCCAACAGTAAGGGACGCCATGTATATGGCACGCGAAGTGCAGCACAAGCTCCAATACTACACCACGATGGCCAACACAACCGACACGAATTCTAGGGCTCCGCCCTTATTAATCGCCCCATCTCAGCCGTCGCAGGGCCACCGGCCGGGCCCCATGATTCGACCTACCCAACCGAAACGTAGGCGACTCACTCCCACGAAAATTGCCTCCAGTAGAGCACAAGGTCTGTGCTTCAGATGTGATGATAAATGGACGAAAGGTCATGTGTGTAAAAGTTTGTTTCGTATCGAAGTGTGCAGTGACGTTGAAGAAGACGATCTTGAGGAGGAAGAGACCGTAGAGCCAAGCCTGAATGCAATCACCATCTCCCTAAATGCAATTACAGGACAAACAGAGGGGGATACTATGAAAGTGGTCGGAAGCTTGGACTCACACGAGGTGCTTATTCTATTGGATTCAGGGAGCACCCATTGCTTCCTGGATCAATCTTTGGCAGAGGCATGGGGCTTACAACCGCACATTCGAACGAAAGTTTCAATCGAAGTGGCCAATGGGGCTAAAATACTCAGTCCGGGTTATCTATTTCGAGTATCCCTCACTATAGGTACGCATTCGTTCCCGGTCAGTTTATATTTGATACCTCTAAAGGGTTTTGGCGTGGTGCTAGGTATAAATTGGTTATGCAAGCTCGGCCCAATTATCTGGGATTTTGATGCCCAGCGGATGTCCTTCTTATGGGATCAGCAGCCTGTAACATTGTATGGAGCATAAGAAGATGTTGGCTTGTCCCAGATAGCTTCTCTACAGACCAAGGAATCTTTGCTGACATTGTTACAACAGTACCAGGATATCTTCGTCCAGCCCACGGATTACCGCCAGTTTGGGAATGTGATCACAAAATTGTGCTGAAACATGGGTCTGACCCAGTGAGCTCGAGACCCTATCGTTACCCACATGGCCAAAAGATGGAGATTGAAAACCAGTGCGACATGCTGTTACAACAAGGGTGGATCCGGCCGAGTAATTCTCCCTTCGGATCACCAGTCCTACTGATCAGAAAGGCTGATGGCTCATGGCGATTATGTGTTGATTATCGGGCACTCAACGCAATCACGGTTCGGGACCGTTTTCCTATACCAGTGGTGGAAGAGTTATTGGAAGAGTTAGGGACTGCCAGATTTTTTTTTCCAAACTCGATCTCAAAGCATGGTATCATCAAGTACGGATGCATCCAGATTTAGTATCAAAGACAGCTTTTCAAACGCATCACAGGCATTTCGAATTTCTGGTGATGCCGTTTGGCTTAACCAACACGTCGGCGACCTTCCAAGCGTTGACGAATGTGGTATTTAAAGATTACCTTATCTTTTTTGACGATATCTTGGTGTATAGCCGCAGCTGGGAGGAGCATTTGCATCATTTGAAGTTGACGTTTGAACGATTGATTGGTGGCAGATTGGTCACCTCTTGTTGATGTCAAAGGGTTACGAGCTTTCTTGGGCCTCACTGGTTACTATCGGAGATTCATACACCAGTACGGGATCATCGCTACTCCGCTAATAGCCTTATTGAAGAAGCAATCTTTTCACTGGGGACCTGCTGCCGATGAGGCATTTCAAACATTAAAACAGGCTATGATTACTGCTCTTGTGCTTCAACTTCCCGACTTTACAAAGCAGTTTGTTGTGGAATGCGATGCTTCATCCCTTGGCATTGGTGCAGTGTTAATGCAGGATCTACATCCTATTGCGTTCTTTAGCAGACAACTCGGCAAGTGCCATAAATCTCTTCCAGCTTACGAAAAGGAATTAGTCGGCTTGGCCAAAGCAGTTCAGCATTGGCGATCCTATCTCTGGGGACAGGAACTTGTGGTTCGTACTGACCATCTGAGTCTTAAGTATCTGTTAGATCAGAGAGTCTCCACCGCACCGCAGCAGCACTGGTTGAGCAAGCTCCTTGGCTATGAATTCATGGTCGTTTATAAGCCGAGCAAGGATAACAAAGTAGCAGATGCATTGTCTCGAAAGGATCATTGCGATATGCTCCTTATGACCTGTTCTGTGCCTCAGGTCGGTTTGCTGGAAACGGTCTGCTCCAGCCTCAAGGACGATCCTTCTCTGCTTGCATTACGTGATCGGTATAAAGCCATTTCGGAGACCACACCTTTCTCGTGGCATGATCAGCTCCTTTGGTATAAGAATTGCTTAGTCATCCCTCCAGACTCACCGTTGGTCGACCGGATTGTCACGACCTTTCATGAACTAGGCCACGAAGGTATTCTGAAAACTCTATTCCGTGTGAGCGTAGATTTCTATTGGAAGGATATGAAGAAGCACATCACTGACAGGGTGGCTTCCTGCTTGTTCTGTCAACAAAACAAAGTGGAGCACTTGCAACCGGCAGGGTTGCTGCAACCCTTATCAGTCCTGGATCACATATGGGCTGACATCTCAATGGACTTCGTTGATCGCCTGCCTCTTTCTCACAAGAAGTCCGTAATTTTGGTCGCTGTCGATCGCTTCACAAAAATGACACATTTCTTGGCCTTAAAGCATCCCTATACCGCAGTCTCAGTGGCCCAGGTTTTTTTCAAGGAAGTATTCAGGTTGCACGGCCTCCCGGAAACTATTGTGTGCGATCGAGATTCGGCATTTACCAGTGCGTTCTGGCAGGAATTGTTCCGTCTCAGTGGCACTGCACTTCATTTTTCGACGGCCTACCATCCACAGACGGATGGCCAGACGGAGGTTGTGAATCGGATTCTGCAAACCTATCTTCGCTGCTTCACGGGCGATCACCCCAACAGCTGGACAGATTGGTTAGCTTGGACGGAATACTGCTATAATACCAGTTATCAGTCTTCCCTGCAAATGTCTCCTTTTGAGGCAGTGTTTGCCCGCCCACCTCCGAGGTTGCTCGACTACATGCCTGGGTTGGCAAAAGTTGAGGCTGCAGATCAAGAGCTTCGTCAGCGTCATGAGTTATTGGCAGACCTCAAAGATCGGTTGTTACAAGCTCAGAACCGGCTGAAGCAACGCTATAATGCGGGTCACAAGGAAGTCTCCTTTGCGGTTGATGATTGGGTGTTGCTTAAGCTTCAACCGTATCGCCAGACGTCTATGGGACAGCGACACACTAAGAAACTTCTTCCGGCCTATTATGGTCCTTTTCAGGTGATTGACTGCATTGGGGAAGTCGCATACAAGTTAGCTCTTCCTCCCGGATCTAGATTACATCCTGTCTTTCACGTCTCCAAACTCAGAGCTTTCCGCGGGATACCCCTACTCGAGCCTAAAATGTCGCTAGTCCACCAGGGATGTGCCCATCCCCTGCCCCAAGCTGTTCTGGACCGACGCATGATGAAGGGAGTCCCGCAATTACTGGGTCATTGGCAAGGATTGTCCCCTGCAGATGCGTCTTGGGAGGATGTGGCTCACATTCAGCGATTGGCTCATGGGTTCCCTGTTGAGGGCAACAGAGTTGTTCAAGGGGAGGGTATTAATACGGTATTACCCGTATCAAATGATGAGTTCACATATTCTTGAAGATTGCAACAAAGGAGTTAAGGATGAATGCTGATACAAAACTTTTATTTTTGTTAGGATTCTATTAGTTGCAGTTTTCTTGTTTTAAGTCTTTTATTACCAGTAGGAGTATGTACTATAAATACAGGACGTATGGGATTGAAGATTATTATGAATGAAGTTTAGTTTTCATTGTCTTTCAATTCATAGTTTACAGGGATCAGATTCTCTCCCACATACAAGCAGTTTCATCTCTTCTCAAAAGGTACACAATCGGCCGGAAAACAAAACATCGCTACCGGAGTATCACCTCCTCCATCCAAGACTCCGTCTCGGCCGTGTTGGAAACTGGCCTACCACCCTACTCCGTCCCCGTCACACGGTCAAGATCCCTAGATTGTACCATAATTCCAAAGCTTTCCATATTGTATCTTACCATACCTCATAAAAATTTGGATTTAGCTATAACTACAATGCAATGAATGGATATTGAAAACTAGTTACTAGTTTTTGGTAATGTTCTAGAAAGCTCGGTTGTTCCTGAGAGGTCAGGGATTGCTGAGCTGGTATGCAGTCTATGCACCCTTATCAGTCCCTTATATAGGTGCTTAGGCGGTATTTGGCCAGTGCAGATGGTGACCATGCATACGCTGTTTGTTTTTGTAATGATGTACAAAAATTACTTTGCTATAACAAAAAAGTCATTCGGTTGTCTATCAAAAACAAGTAATTTGATTTGTATCCCATAATAGCTCAACAAGATCATGTTTTCAATAACTTCATCTCTTCTCGGGCATATGCCTATTCCACTTCCATGGTTGGGAATGTGCACGTAGAGCTACTTGATGGCGACACTAAACCTCGCGAAAGAGATGCATGAAACCAGACTTGATTACTTCACAAAATTCTTGAACCATTTGATTGATTTAGGAGAAAGAATGATCATTGTCATGAACTAAATCATTTTCTTCTTTTGAAAGTGGAAGAAGTTGTCTTTGTCATGAACTATTCTCCATTGTGATTTAGTTGAGTTGGAATTCTTATATCACTCGATCCCATCTAGTACCTAAGGAGAGATGAGTATGTGTGACTCACTAGGTTGAATCACTCTCTCACCCCTGGTTGTGCCGACACCGATAGTACAACCTGTATCACAGCCCGATGATGCTCCTTCGACAAATATTAAGGTAAGTACTTTTTTTTCAGGGTAAGTACTTCTCACACAACTAATTTATCTGAAGTATCTGATACAATGTCATTTTGTGTGCAGCCTGTGCAGTCTCCTTTTGTTTAGGATCCTATGCAGTCCATTGTCATTGAGGAGGGTCCCACCTGAGTCCAACCTGCTCGAAGTACCCCACCAAACCATATTCATGGCTCAAAATATCATGTGATTAATCTATTAAGGGAAAGAGAATATATATCAACTAAGACATTTGTGACAGCTTTATAGCGTGAGAAGATCTTAAGAAATGTGAAGGATGGGATTGATGTAGGCTGAGATTAGTACTCTAAAACAGAACCACAATTATTAGGACAGATTTGTAGCTAAAGGCTACACACATACTTATGGAGTGGACTATTCTGAGACTTTTCCCTATAGCCAAGATTTACATTGTTCGTATTCTGTTTTCTATTATTGATGAATGGATTTTTACTAGTGTCGCTGCTGCAAGTCCATAAATAAGATATAATATGTTCCTCACCTACTACTAAGTTACAAGGGTAGCAAAGTGACTTATAAGGGTCGTTCCCACACAAAAAGGGATAGATCTTTTTCTCCTTCTCCTTGTTGATTTGTTGCAAAAATAGTGAAACAAGGGGGGGCAAGGGCGAGACAAATGACTATAATGACTATTAATGACTCTAACCTAAAGCAAATGTAGTTTTAAAGTGTTTTGAAGAGATTTGAGAAGGGAAATACCTTGACAAATCTCAAAAGTTCAAGATCATATGCATATTCGGGTTATAGGTATATTTCTATGTTGTTTAGTATTTGATATTATAGCTTACTGTTGTATCTATATTTTTTCTAAGTATTAGCCTGACCGTATTGAAGAATTATATGCTCACCTTCTCATTCTCTGCAATGAATATTAGAAAACCATCAAAATAGTACTAGCAACCTACAACCAACTTGTTTTATCTAGTGTAGATTGTGTTCCTTTTGTGTTGTTATTATGTTTTCTTCCTATATCTACTACCTAATCCTGATCTTAATGTAGTCTATAAGATTGCTATCAAGTTAATAACTCAGAAACCACAGAAAATAGCAATAGAACGGCCTTCAAATCCTAGGGGATCAATGTAGAACACGAAAATACAAATCCTAAGCATGTTGCTACTTTGCAAGAATTTTACTACAAAAACCATAGAACAGTACTTACACCTTACTAAATCGCATAAATCTCCTCATGAACTCTGTATATCAACCAAGAAATTATGGTTTTCGACGATCATGATAAGAGAAACAAGCAATAGTTTTGAAATTAACTTCATAGACAAATAGAAATCAATGGAAGAACTTGTCATTTATTGCAAAACCGAATTAAAAAGTAGCGAGGAGGAGAGTGACGACGGTCACTCCTTTGTCCTAGGTTAAAAACTTGCAGAAAACAATGAAAACTAACTAATTTCATACCTAGTTCAGGAAACAACTCCCTATTATAAGCAAACACAAAAATAAAAGTAATAATAGGCTAAGGAGTCTTCATGTTTATCTCTTTGTGCATCAATATCTTTTCATGCGGTTTAGTTTAGAGTCTTAACTTTTCATTATAGAGTCATTCAATCTCACAAACAAAAAAAGTTTAATTGTTTTTGCAGCAATACATCAAGGAGAATAAGACAAGCAGATTCGTTCATTTCTCTTTGGATTCGATACTTGCAAGCTACTTTGCTACCCTTGTAGCTTAGTAGAGGAAGTGAGGAACATATTAAAACTTATTCGGAGGATCTAAACCCACGACACTTTTAGGATCGTCCCCATCAGCCTCCAAGCAAGATTTTGTTACTCACTTCTACTACTAAGCTACAAGGGTAACAAAGTGGCCTGTAAGGGTTGTTCCCACAAAGAAAGAGATCTTGTTCTCCTTGTTCTGCTGATAATTTGTTGCAAAAACAGTGAAACTAAGGGGTCTTGTGACACAAATGACTCTAATATAACTATTAATGGCTCTAGAAAGACAGTTTAGAGATTTGAAGAGATTAAAGATGAGAAAATGCCTTAACTTGTTATATAAGTTCAAGAGATAGATCATATGTGCAATCGGTCCAAGATATATTTCTAAGTTGTTTAGCATTTTTTAAAGTTGTTTAGCATTTGATATTATAGCTTGCTGATGTATCTATATTTTTCCTGCGCATGAGCCTGACCATATTAAAGACATGTGCTCACCTTCTCATTCTTTGCAATGAATTTAAAAAAACCCATCAAAATAATACTAGCAACCAACGACCAAATAGTTTCACCTAGTGTGGATTGTATTCCTTTTGTGTTGTTCTTACATTTTCTCCTAATATCTATTGTCTACTCCTGGTCTTAAGTAGTCTTTAATATTACTATCTAGTTACAAACTTCTAAACCACAGAAAATAGCAATATAATGGCCTTCTAATCCTAAATGATTAATCTAGAACAAGAAACAATAATCTTAGTCATGTTGCCAATTTGAAGAATTCCATTACTAAACTATAAAAGTAGTATCTACACCTCACCAATCTCATTGATCTACTCAAGAACTAGCCAAGAAATTAAGGTTTAAGCTAACTATGGCAAAATAAAGAAGCAAGAGTTTTGAAATCAGCTTCATAGACAAAGAAAAATCATATGAAACACTCGTTCTTTATTGCAAAACAGACTTAAAAACGAAGAGAGGAGGAAACTAACGGTGGTATCTCCTTTTCCCTAGGTTAATAACATGGGAAAAAGATTAAAACTCAAATATACTGTGTCTAGTTAAGGGGAAAACTTTTTATAGACAAAAACCGAGAATCCTAGATAAATAAGGTTAAGGAGTCTTCATGTTTATCTATTGGTGTGTTCACATCTTGTCATGCATTTTTCATGAATCTTGGACTTGAATCTTGACTTCTTTGCATCTCCAAGTTGTAATAGACATCTAATTCAGTCCATATGAGCTCCTCGAGGTCTGAAAGTTGTGTTCATGGAGGATTCATTACAAAACGTTTCTCGAAAATGGCAAAGGCTTGAAGTAGGGGTGTCCAAATTTGACTGTCGATACCGGTCGTACCGGTACCGGCACCGAGTACCGGTACCGAGTAACGGTACCGGTCGGGTGCCGGTCCCGGTACCGGTACCCCATGCTAGTACTGGTTATCTAACCGGTATCGGTACTAGGTTACG
>JAOYMZ010050993.1:0-14005 GCA_025802335.1 Pinguicula primuliflora | reverse complement strand
ATACTGAAATTCTGTTTTCGCAAATTTTTTCCTTTGGGACCAGACTTCACATTGTGTCCATTAGGGGGATGCGTAAGCGTATACGGTGGCACAGGTACCTCATGAAGTGGACCCAACGGGAGAAATGACATTGAATATGTCCTTCTAAAAGCTTGGATGGTCATTTCTGGAATGCAAAAATTTATAGGATTCACACGATATTTCCGACAACTCTACATGAATTTGCTTGATTAAATTTGTCATTGAATAAAATATAAAGTTCAGTTATAAGTAAAATTACCTGTATCACATGTGAGTAGGGGAATGCCAAACCGCGACCATTTCTCACAAGAACACATATAATCAGCCAGTATGGCGCGCTGCGTTTCTTCTAATCCTTCGGTTTTCACTTGCGCGACATACTTCACAGATGCAAATATAAGTTCAAAAAGATTCACCACATGCCTTCTGGCGCGCTTTGTCGAATTCTCAAAGAAATGTTTCACCTTATCGTCTCATGCATCAACATTTAAAGTCATCCTGGCACAATCACCCATTTATACTCTAAAATATTTAATGCAGCTCTCCTGCATCTGTCTAACTATTGATGTGATCGAAAGACGACGTGCACCCTTAAGGATTCCATTAAAACACTTCACTTAATTTGTTGTCATTATACCAAAACGAGGTCCCTCATCATAAGATGTCGTCCACTTAGTCACATCAATATCTTCCAAGTGTCTGTGTGCAGCAGGATTACAAGTGCGTATCTGCTCCATTTGGTCAAGAAACCTTATTTTGCTCACGATCGAGCCAGCTTTCTAAACCATATCCTTCACAATCTTATCTTTGAAATTCATATGAACATTTGCACAAATATGACACGGGCAAAATCTGTTAACACCAATCTCACTATTGAATGCTGAAATTTGGTTAATTGCACTCAGACAACCTGCACCTCTGTCTGAAATTATGCAACTCGACTTGTCCTGGGTCACATATATTGTCAATCTTTCTAAAAACCAAAATCAAGAAACCTCTGACTCCTCGTCCACCAATGCAAATGTGACGGGCAAAATATGGCCACTGACATCTTGTGTCACTGCAACGAGTAATTTTTGTCTATAAGGACAGTAGAGATGCGTACCGTCTATAGATAGGACTAGCTTACAGTATTGGTAACTAGAAATGCACGACCCAAATGCCCAAAATACGTAGACCAGCTCTTTTTGGATTTGAATTTCTGTATCCTTTAGAGTAAAGTCGTACATATTTATAGGATTGTAATGCTTTAAATATGTTGTACGTGGGCAAACTTCTGACGCCAGACGTCCATGTACCGTGCACCATCTCAGTTGCACGCTGTAGGATAAACCAAACTTTTAAATACTTGATTTCAAAACCGTACTTAGACTGTATCATCAGTTACACATGTTGCACCAAAAATACTAAAAAATCAAATTCAATAGTGTTAGAATATAATAATCTACAAGTATGTTAATAAATAATAAATATCAAACTCAATAGTATTAGAATAAAATAATCTACAAGTACTAGTGGGTATCTGTATTTTTTGTTATTATTCCAACCAAACCCTGGGCAATCATGCTCTTCGTGAGATTGCGATGAAACTCATTAACTGTACTAGCTTCACACGTGTGGGAGTATGACATTTTGATGATTTCCCACTTGCACCCAACAGGCCGGAAATGCGCGTTGAGGTGCCACATGCAAGAGGTCTCCTCGAAGTATTTGCACCGCAGGAACAACCTCGCTTTTAACACTCTTATACACACGATATTCTCTTTTGGCATATACAATATGATATTATTCAACGGCCCGCTGCAGACGTGCTTTGTCTTTAAATAATTGCCCGATCTCGGGCAAATCATTGTCGTCGTCGAAATGATTGGTGCTCGTAGAAGGGAGAATATCCATAGAGTCCCTTAGTTGAGAATACTCATCATGATACCACTGCACAGATACACCCTCTAATGGTGCAGGATACATCTCATCGAGATGCGGTGTAGGATGGATCGGCCGCATATCCTCACCATCATCTTCGCTATCAGGTTCAGAATCACGAATGTAAACTTCTACAGGCCTCGCCGAATCAGCTACCAAATCTACAAAAATATCATAGTCTTCTGGTGGCGGCATGGTTGATTCCGATAGCGGCATACTTGATTGGGTACTATATGGTGGTTCTCAACTTCCATCGATACTCATCTTGTGTTGAAAATCAGACCATGCTGGTTGAAAATTTCCAGATAACCCGCTACCAGCGTAAAATTCAGAACCGTAGTAGTTGCTCATTGTCGGATATTTGTTGTGTTGTAAGTATGAGAATATTAAAATTGCTCTTCAATTTATAAAAATGGAACTGGTTATCCAAAGACTGGTAGGTATGCGGAATTCCCGCCTTTTCCACTTTCCCGCCCTACAGATAGGTATCAGTTATCGAAAAATGTGAAATATTAATTTTTCCGTCAAACAGGTAGTACCGATCTTTCAATGATCGGTACTTTCTTAATTACAGAGATTAACGTGGTTAATTGTGCTCGGTTGTTGCAAGATCGATTTTTTAAAATACCGGTCTTCTAAAGACCGATTTATTAAAATACTGATTTTCTAAAGACCAATTGCTCATACCGGTCTTTGGAAGACCGATTGGTGGCATTTTAAAAAATAGGGGACGACTTTGTGGCTTATTACAAAATTTTCCCGAGTGGCAGTTGCCGTCCCCAATTTTAATCTTAAGAATAACGAAAATGATACGTACACCTAATGCTTATACACATAATTTGGTGTACTAAAAAATGCATCTACGTTTTTACAAGTAAATAAACGATTTCTCTTGTGCCCGCCGTATTTTCACCATTGACCAAATATTCGAAGTTGTGAACCATGGACCGGAGGACAGGATTCAAACTAGCATTTGCCTTCCTAGTGGTTGTCGTCGTCGGCCGACAGTCTCCGGCTGGTGCACCGCCCATTTTACCGGTAGTGAGAGACAGTCTCCGACTGGTGCACCACCCATTTTACCGATAGCCAGACACACTTCAATTATACCCCACTGCTTCTCCGACAACTGCAACATCTCCGGCTCCAGCTGCAACCCCGGTCACTATTTCGACACTAAACTCCCGTTTCAATACCTCTCACCGCAACTAGGAGTGCAAAAAAAAAAACTAAAACCAAATCCGAATCCAAACCGATCGGATATAATCGGATCGGTTCGGTTTTTTTCGAATTTGGATTATTCGAAAAACTAATGGCTCTAATTCGGTTTTGGATACGGTTTTTACTTCAAAATTTCGGATAACCGTTCGGTTATCCGAACGGTTATCCGAACTGAACCGAAAAAATACATTGAATTTTTAATTTAAATATTATAGAGTATTTGTTAATTAAGACTCTCGTCTCTCATCTCACTCAAACACTCACGGCAGCTAGGGCTCGAATTGGACTACAGAACTTCACGCACGGGCATGGCCATCAACAATCAGACACTCACGGCTAACGGCAACTAGGGCTTCGACTTCAGTACTTCACTCACGGCTGAGTTGGTTTATGTTATATTATGGATACTGAGTTGATTTATGTTTATGTTATTTTATGGATACTGAGTTGATTTATGTTTATGTTATGTTATGGATACTGAGTTGGTTTACCGTTTATGTTATATTGCTGTCTTCTGGCTTCCTCTTAAAACGTGATATATAGTAGTATTGCGTTGCCGCTGTTTTATTTTTTAACCTTGCGTACTATTGTATCCGAAATCCGAAATCTGAATCCGAAATCCGATTAAAATAATTCGATTTTAAATGGATTGAATATGGTTATTGTTTTTCAAAATTCGAATTCAAAAAAAACCGAAAAAGAAATCAGAATTTGATCCGATCTGATCCATTCGCCACCCTAACCGCAACTCCCATTATAACTCCTCCGTCCGCAGCTCCCATTATAATTCCTCTGGCTTTAGCTCCCGTTTCCTTTCCTCCTGCCGCCTCACCTGTTTTAACTCCTCCAACTGCAGCAACCTTGAGTTCTCCTCCGGCTGCTGCACCGACTACCACACCACCGTACATCTCTCATGTTCAGTCCACGCCATCTCCTACTCCAGAGGCAGCCATACTTGTGGCTTCCTCATCGGCTCCGGTGTTTGCTTCGCCGACTGCGGCTCCAGTTAAGGCATCGACTTCAGACAAGAAGCACGACGCTCCAATTCCATCTCACGTTTTGTGTACACAATTTTTGTATCGATAAAAACGAACTCACGTTTAGGTAAAATCGTTTTATATGAAGAAATTGTTGTTTTACAGCTAACAACGTGAGTACGTTTTTCCCGTACACCAAATTGTGTGTAAAAGTATTAGGTGTACGTATCATTTCCGTAAGAATAATGTGTCTTGCAGACGATGGATGACTAATAAAATAGTCTTGCATATGGTGTAGCTTCAAATCATAATTAGCTCCAAGTGTCTAATTATAAAGAAAACTTCTAAGAAACTGGATAAAAGTTTTCTGTAAAACCAATGTCTTCCCTTTTAATTTAATCTTTAGGCAATATGGCGTACCTTATATTTTTCGATTTTACCACATGAATCCCTTTGGTCATAGAAATCAACTTATAATCAACGAGCCTAATCCCTTGTAACTCGACAAGATCTCAAAATGAAGTTATCAGTCATGGATTTCAACTCAACTGCATGGCACCTACCTACATTTTGGAATGTAACACTTTATGTGACCTACTTTAAGAGGTAGAATAATCCTCAATCTCGATGTCAAACTCATATTCTTCTAAATATACTTTATGGTCATTAGAAATAGCAAATGACACTTTTGATAGAGAATTTTTAGATTCCAATCCGGTTAGTGGGATAACTGATTCCACAACTTTTAAGATTATCTTGAGAATATGAATATGCATCTCAAGAAACGACAAGTACCAACGTACTATCATTTTGAAATGTAATAGTGTGAGCCTCTTCACCTTTTCCTCAAAAACAACCTCCCTTAGTGGTTAACTCCCACCGAACTCAACGTTCTCAACAAATACTGTATGCCTGATCATTATAAAGGAGTTGCTAGAGGAATTGTAAAACTTAAATCCTCTAGCCCTTTCGAAATTCCCCACAAGCAGCAACTATTTCCTGAATCCAGTTTTTTTTCATCAGGTCTACCTCCCTTCAGCTGGTCAGTCCCAAATATGAAGATACTGTTATCTGGGTTTATTCCCGGTCTCTGATTCATATGAGGCTTTAGCTACTGCATTATTGAGAACTCTGTCGAGAATATATATTGCAGTCTTCAAGGCCTCATCCCAAAGAGAAACTGTAAGAGAAGTATGACTAAACTTCTCATCATATCCTTTACGGTTCTATTATGTCTCTCACATACACCATCATGACTCGACCGTCCCGATATGGTGTATTGAGAAACTATGCCACATTCTTGCAGATATTGAGAAAAAGACCCTATATGTTATTTACATGATCCGTCAAATCAACTGTAATATTCACCTCCACAGTCTGATCTGACGGCTTTGATTTTATCATTGAATTGAGTTTCAACTTCAACTTTGAAAATCTTGAAAACGTCCAGTGCTTGATACTTTTTGGCAATCAAATAAAGGTATCAAAATGAGAACAGTAAATGAAATGATCAAATACAATTAATCTCGGTCTTGAACCATTTTATTTGATATTTGTTTGTTTTCCCTTAACGCAACTACTGCATATTTCTGAATAAGAAAAATCAAGGTCATTGAGAATTCTTTATGACACAGGTCGTTGAATCCTCAGTTGGGATATATGTCCAAAACGTTTGTATCATAACATATATGAATTCTTTTTTCGTTAATTTTCGCTTAGTACCAACATTAATTATGAGAATATCTCACTAACTGAAGCATGCGCATGCAATCTTTATAGCTTATCAACTAATGAAACAGCGTCAACTTGTACAGAATCTTTATACAGACTAAATTTTCCATCTCTATAATGACCACCTTATAGGTCGAGTTGGGAAGCTAAAATCAGATTCCATCTGAAAGATTGTATATAATAAGTCTGTTTCAATATAAGTTGACGTCCAAAGTCCAAAAATCTCAATGATGCATGATCAATCAACTCAATCCACTGTCTGTCCCCCTTACTCAGTAAAGAACTTGAGCCAACCTTGTATCAAAGAATGTTGAGCAACTCTTCCTTGAGAACTGCTGGAACGGAGCTAGTGAATAAGCGACTTTTATCAGGATTAGGAGAAAGACCTGAAAGATCCTTGAATTGCTGTAGGCAACCAGCAACCCTAGAAACCGAGTCGGACTCCCCCAATAAAAGATCGTAAGATCATCCGCAAATGTAAAGTGGTAGTAATCCATAGTGGATTCGATTTCCGAAACAATAAAGAGATTCTTTCGATATTTTTCGGATGCTAATGTCAAGCTTACCTCGAATCCCCTCTTCTTATATTTGGAAAATGATCACATGGGCCCACTCGAAAGAAAGGTCAGGCAATCGCAACTCTTGTGTTAACCTGAAATCACCCACTACCTTCACAGAAACTGCAATGTCATCGCCCCATATAGATGCACGTTTCAGCATCAATTGGCTGATAGCTGCTTAAGTAGTCCTGCATTGTGGTATCTATGAGAAAAGTTAACCGAATCTTTTCACATGGAATTCGTTGGTACTGAAGCTAAATTAACTTCTCAACAAACAAAACCGAAAAATATACCTTTCTGCTCAAGTCATATCTGGCATTTGAGACAATCCATTACCATACGGTCATTCTGTTTGCAAAAGAAGCACTGGGAATACTGTAGGTGCTACTCTTGCATTTCAGCCTTGGATATAGCACTAGCTATCCTATTTTATTATTGGTCATTTTCTTTATTTTCGAGATTTTATTCCCATACAATAAAATCGCCAAACGAGCATTATCCACCTTGTTTCACTACAGTCTCTCTTCCTCTTTCTAAAGGCGAGAAATGAGGGGGAAAATAGACCAACATGAGGCAAACAAGAACATCATAGCCCAAGTCAAACTTTAGCGTCCTCAATTGATTAACAAGGTGTGACATCTTCATGATGTACTCTCTAATGTTTCTTCTGCCATTAAACTGCATTTTAACAAATTTACGCAGGCAAGCTACTTTCTCAACCTTTTCAGATTTAGCAAAGTGTTGGCCGATGGCATAAAGAAACTGTTTGGCATTCAAACATTCGGGAATAGGTTCTCAATAGGCGACATGAATTTCATTGCACGACCATAAGACTCAGATGAATTCAAACACTCCCATTTTTCCATAGGTATCTTTCGGCTTTAAAACCTTTAGCCATCAAAGTAGGAGGTTCATCATTACATACCGCAAAGTCTCGATCATGCAACCAATAACATCAAAAGATTTGCTGAATTAGAACCAAGAATGCTCACATTCAAACATCACACATTAAACCATAAAGTACGTGTTTATGGGTTTTAATGAAAATATCGAACACAATGTTGATAATCTACCTTTTGGTCTGATTTATCAACTGTAAGTGATATTTCTAGTCGAGTTAAGACATTGTCGACAAAATTCTGTCAATGACACAACTTCCTTTGGGCGGAAGTATCATATACATGGATAACTTGATAGTCATACTGTATCAATCAACTCTAGGTAATAAATATGATATTGACATTCAGCCATTAGTAACCTTCCTTTGGGAGTGGTCTATTAAATACATGAATCTTCCTTTAATATCATCATTTATCATGTCAACAATATTCAACCAAAATATAACTTTCCTTTGGGCTGATTATATTTCGCATGAATATTTATCAACATTTAACTTTAGTATATAGTTTAATTAAACAAGAAATCAGGTGCCTTAATAAATTTAACATGATTCAAAATAATTAAACTATTACACGTGAAATCAGACTCCTTAATAAATTTACCTGATTTCATTTAACTTTAGTATATAGTTTAATTATTTTGAAATCGAGTAAATTTATTAAAGGGGCCAATAAATTATAGTTTAATTATTTTGAAATCAGATTCGACATATTAAGATAAGATCAATTAGTGATTATTAATAAAAAATAACTCAAAGATGAGATTGATATCAGCCGTTAGATCACAATATCAATGACTAAGATTATAATTTGGGATTATAACTCATTAATCGGCACACAAGCATTTGAGAATTAAATGTATTATTTACTCAGTTTGATAGATAACTGGATTAAATACATGTTTACATTTAAGGGTAAAATAGACATTGTTCATTCATTTAACTGTTACGTAGTGCATAATCAAACTGGTAGCAAACACTTATGACCAAATTAAACGTAATCAAAATCACATGTAATCACTCGTTTAATGCAGGGACATTGATATCGTAATCATACTCACACTCGAAAAAATAATTCTACAATAAACGGTGCCTAAGAGTTTTTTTATGAAGTTGTAATGTGATCACATGTGTTATCACCTATTTAGAGGATGGTTCAGGTGACGAACATTAGGTGACGAACATTAAGTGACGAATAAATTAGTTACGTGCTGAATTGTAATTATGATCGTCGGATCAATGTGTTGGATCACAATCTCGATACCTTTTCTCCACCTATTTAATAGTATTGTCATGAGCCATATAATTTCGACTATTAATATTGTAGAACATTAGATATAGAAGACTAAAAACTCACAAATCGAATGGATTCGGTCTCCCGTTTCAATTATTGTTACGCCGACCACCAGGTCGTGAGGCTTTCCGACCTACTAAAGAGAAATTGTCAAATGGCGACGTAACCGAAAATTTCTAAAATCCTAACAAATAACTATTTAACCCAAAAAGGGAGTTTTTAAAAAATCTCGAAAATAAAGTTGTCAGAATCCTATCGGAGGATAAGATTTTCGGTGTACCTACGTATAAACTTTCAGTGATGGTTTCATTTCTGATAGTATACAATAACAATAGGCCAAACTGTACTCAACAAAATAATAGTGTCCATGAGGTGATTCATGATCTACCTAACTGAGCATGAGTTTATTATAATGCATTCACCACCCAACCTAGGTCTAGGACAACACTTTATTATATGACAATATGAGACCACAAATTGCATGCTCCTATATATTTTTAGAAAAATGATAATTCCCACAACTTGAAAACCATGTGGGACCCAAACCAACACCATGTGAGAGGGGGCGTGAGTTAGATGTGGTTTTCAAGTCGTGGGAGTAATCACTCTTCATTTTTTTATATGGACAACACAATTTTAGAATATGTAACCGTTTATTGTCAGAATTAAACCATAAATGGAAAATTTATACATAGAAAACCAAAAACTTCATTCTTATGTGGGGTTCCAACGATTGTCACCAATATTTTTGGTGTCACGTTCTAAAAAAATCTCACACCAATAGCTCAATGGTGTCCCCTCTACATCATGCCAATCGTCATTCACAAAGTTGCAGATTCCATTTCCCAGAAGCCAAAATGTATTCTCTTGCATAATATGCCTGACCTTCTGCATTGTTCGCCAGTAATGTGAATCTGTTTGTGGTTTCCTTGTGGCTAAAGTAGGATCAAGACAGTGACAATATTTCTTTAGCATGAATTCAGCCCATAGAGAGTTGTTCAGTCTGAGATTCTACCATAGTTTCATAGTAAGAGCTTTGTATATATCTTTGAGTTTTCGAAGTCCCAATCCACCTTCCTGGTAAAGTAGACAAATGTTTTTCCAAGATTTCCAGTGCGCTTTCTTTTTGTTATCTGACCATCCCCAAAAGAAATCGCTCATAGTTTTCTCAATTCTATTCATAATACTTACAGGAGGCTCAAGAACTGAAAGAATAAAGACAGGCATGCTGGCCAGAACATGTCTGATGAGGATCAGTATGCCTGCACTTGAAAGATATGAAGCCATCCAGCCTTCCAGTTTGTTTTGTATCTTTATGAGTAGTTCTGTGAATAGGTCTTGCATTTTTATGCCAGAATAGAGTGAAACTCCCAGGTATTTGATAGGTAAAATACTTTGTTGGAATCTAGTCCACTGCGATACCAGGTTTTGTCTGGTTGGAGATATCTTGGATGAGATGATGTAGCTGCTCTTATGTATGTTTATTAACTGCCCCGAACAGGTCTCATATCACTTCAGTACTTTCAAAACTGCATCCAGGGCCGTCTTGGATCCTCTACAAAAAATAATCACATCATCCGCATAAGTTAGGTGGGATACCACCGGGCAGCCTGTAGGGACTCCGTATGCATAGGATGGGTGCTCTTGCATTAGATTGTTTAAACCTCGACTTAGGACTTCAAATCCAATAATGAATAATAATGGAAACAAAGGATCTCCTTGTCTGAGGCCCCTAGAAGATTTGAAATATCTATATATTGATCCTTCAGTGAGTAGGGAGAAGTTACAAAACGAGATAATTCGCCATATTTGATCAATGATCTGTTCCCCAAATCCAAAAGCACGAAGTACTTTAATAAGGAACTTCCAAGACATTCGATCAAACGCCTTTGCCATGTCTAGTTTTAGAGCCACATTATGTCCTCTCACATGTTTATGTAGATAATGTAACATCTCCTGAGCCAGCAGAATGTTATCTGCAATGCCTCTGCCCGTTACAAACCCGGTCTGCTGCTTTGAGATTATGTGAGGGAGGATTTTGCTAATCCTTACAGCCAGCAGCTTTGAAGTAATTGGCCTGAACAATTGGAAAAATCACCACACCGAAATCATCCACTCCAAATACACCCCGCCATATGGTGCAAATTCTGGTCTTCTCACCACCATTGCTAGACCTTAGGGTTTAGATTTTAGGCTTTAGAGTATGGGATTTAGAGCTTTGGATTTAGGGTGTTAAAATTCTGGTATTCTCATCACAATTGCTAAACCTTAGGATTTTAAGATTTAGAATATGGGGTTTATTGAATATGCCAGCAGGCCTAATAAAGTGTTAAAAATAGCACATACCTCCAACTCAATGCTCTCCAAATATGTGACATGAGTGTGTTTAGAGTGATGTACATCACTCCTCAAACAATTGTCCGAAAAATTGATTAGATTAGATTTTGCCTGAATTTTTTGGGAGTTATCCAGAGAATTCTAGATTATATTTTGCGTGGATTATAGGAGAAGTGATTTAAGGAACCACTTTTTGACACCAATTTTGCATTACGTTTGAGGTGTCATGATTCACTTGGTAAATGTTTGAGTGTTGATGAAAGGTGAGACTGCATTTTACAACATTAAATTAGATGATGACATATCAGCGAGTGGTGCAAAAATAGTGCAAAAAATGATACCCTAAATCATTTTCCAGATTATAGACCATTCGTTCAGAGGAAAATGATAATTGAAAGGAAAATATATGAAGGAAAACAATAAAAAAAGCACATGGCAACACATTATTGGATGACCATTAATTGTGGGTTCACTTCATAACCTATGGTATGCTACCAAGTGTGTTCTTGTGCTTTTTCTGCCCAAATTTTCACTTCTCATATCATCTTCCTAATTCAGATGACACATCCCCATTCATGCATTAATTCTGCTATTGGCATCGATATAAATATTTATTTACACAATAATAGTAATAAAAAAGGACAATGATATTCATACGCCCTTAATTGATATATAACCATCACAATCACAAATTTTATTTTTTATCTTTATTTTTTTTATTTTAGTTGTGATTGTGATGATTGATACATGTTATTAAATAGTGTCAAAGTAGGTACAATTATCATTTTACATAAAAAGAATAGAAAAAATGCACAAGTTTTGTGTGATTGATGATCTTAGTTCCACACAACACGACTCTGTTTTCCTCCTCCCTTTTCACCGTGCTTTAATAACGTTTGTCGCGGCACACAACATGCTCTTGAGGAAGCAATTGTACTCATTCATATTGGTGGCCAATTGAACATCCGACCCGATTCCCTTCGTCTTGGTGCTGGATTTCAGTTTAGTATCACACACTTCAATGTCGGATTTCGCGGCATCAATGAAATTATGAGCATCAGAATATGCGTTCGCAAGCACCGCATTGATCGCATCCTCGATCAAATCACCCAGCGGTGTGTACTGTTCGAAGCAGTCGCTCAGCGCCGCCTGAAGCATCGGAGAAAGATTGGGGATGGTATTCGCCTTTTTTATATCAGCTGTCAGATTAACCGCGTGATCTTCAACGTACCTGACAATTTCGAGAAAATGGCGGTCGAATCAGGATCCGATCTGTAAAATGGTGGGAAAAAACAAGATTTTTTTTTGAATTACTTGAGGGCGAAGAATGCGAGCCCATTGACGTCCGTTTTTTGAGATTTGGAAGCGGATTCCAATGTGGTCATACATTCGGATTCGTATTTCCCCACGCCGCGGCATGCCGACAGGATCAGAGGCTCGCCGGAGTGCTTGGATATTTTTCGGCTTGGGCCGGTGCGGAGGCGGGATTCTTCTATGGCTGAGACCGTTAGGCTGAGGCCGAAGAGGAAAGTCAATACCAGAAACAGTTTGTACCACGACATGACTGAATTCTTGACTGGATATCTCCCCCCTCTTGTCTTGTATAAAAAATGCTCTTTCGGATGCATTTGTTTTTTGGATTTCTTATGAAGATGATAGGAATGGTTGGTGAGGAGAATAAAGCAAGGAAAATGAGAATTCGACCGGCAGGGAATGGTTTACTCCAAAGGTAATGTGGTTGCGAGGTAGCCAACAAAAACAACTGCTAAAGATTTGCAGAGCCATTGATTTCATTTTTCTGAAAATAATGCAAGTAGGTGTAGACAAATTACTCGCCCGATCCGGTATATCCTAAATCGAAATTGATACCGGTCGGTATTTGGTATTTTAAGAATTCGGATTTTGAAATCGGTATCCGAAAAAATTGGTAATGTTTTCAGGTTCAGATGTCAAAATTTGAGTTTCGGATTTCGAAGTAGAGAATTGATAGAATATGGTGTTGAAAAGTACACTATTCAATCTTATCGTACAATTTCGGGATGTGTTTGATAGCAGGATAGATTCTATACTTAGTAATCCTATAATGTGGGATTACTTGGGATTAATGATTAATCAACTCGTTCGCTAGACAAATAACTATATGGATTAACTGGGATTGTAAAAATGTGGGAAAAATTAATTACTGTTCGGTATTCATATTTATAGCATGATAACATTCTCATATATTTAAATTCTTTGTGATTTTACATTAATGCCCTTTTTATGTTAATAACTCAGACTATTTTGGACCATACATAACAAATATTTTGGACAGCATCAGCACAACAACTGTGCAACAAATCAATGCTTCTGGAACTGTTTGAAACCATCTACCACTAATTTGTCTAACTACAACTATCCAAGTCAATGCTTCTGGACCATTCAATCTATGCCCATTTTTTGATATCACCAATTCCTACTTTGTTCTCCTTGCCTTGTTTCACTTGCACAGCAAATGAATGAAAACACGACCATTGGATGTTATCACCGGCACTAAACATAGAAAAAACCATCAGCTGCTCTATAAGTGGAACAACTGGAAAAATGCAGCAGATCTAGACAATATCAAACCTAGGCATGCCTTTTGTCTAGGTTTAATCAACTCGGATTTTCTGATTCTTCGAGTGGCTTCAATGTCATCCATCTTTTTAATCTGTTCATGGAGGTATTAATATAGAATTTCAGAAATGGAACAACTTGAAAAATTCCTCTCTATCTTCTTCACATAATAAAAAACAAAAGTTAGAAAGACAGAACAAAGAAGAGTGCTTAGATCAAAATCTAAATATTCTACTGAAACTGAAACAAACATTGTATTCATCAATATTCCTGTAAAGTTGTTCATGTAAACATTGTATTCATCAATATACTCTATTTCATTTCAATTCAAAGAATTCATCAGTGTCCAAGAAATCATCTTGCTAAAAAAAAGTGGCCAAGAAATCAGTTAAGGCTTATCAATATACTGAATGGAAGTGAAAAGCAAGATGATGATGATAAAGTAAGC
>JAOYMZ010050982.1:0-14005 GCA_025802335.1 Pinguicula primuliflora | reverse complement strand
AAATTCCGGCGACAAAGTCGCCAGAATCGAAACTAAACATGGGGCTTATAATCTCCTATGTATAAACTTTCTAACGATGTGTCCAATTCCGTCAACGGACAATCCTATTGGCCGAAATTAAAAATACATATATAAAATAATGTAATCGGAACCTGACCCGCATATATAATTATATATACATTTTTTTCTCTATAGCAGTTGCATCCTACCCGAATTCATATCCGGATTTTCCGAATGCGGATCTTCAGCCACTGGTTTAGCATTCAAATTTATTGGTCCTCTCTCCCCCTCTTTTTCTGCAGTTTGTCTGCACAAGGCGATATAAATTTGTCCTGCCAGGCTGCTGTCCATCTTCTGCGGAAACCCAAAAACAATTTGAAATTGCTTCTTCGTTATCGGAATCCGAGGCAGTTTTTGGCTCCACTGGAGTTGACTGCTCAGATTTCGCTTTCGGATTCGGACCCCGCATCGGATACTTTTTTCACACAGAGGAAGGGCGGGTTGTTGCGACGGAGGGAAATGGAAGAAAATATGGTAGGGGATAATAGGAATGAGGAGGAGGAAGTGGAGTATACTTTCACTGCGTATGAGATTGATATTGACTATGAGTTCGACGCCGCACGCTTCTTTGACTTCGTCAGGAATGAGTCGCAACTGGAGGTGCGACAGGCGGAAACATGGTTCGAATCAGCCGGGAGTTACCCACCTTCGCGTAATGTTCTGTATTCGTCCTTTTTTGTTAGGCTTTCGTGTTATACTTCTTAGAATTGCTTTTCCGTTTTACGTCGGGATACCTATGACATGCAATTGAGCTCTTTTTACCTGCATTGTAAACGGATATCTTCTCGTTTTTCTGTTGTGGTGTTATGATAGATGTAACAGGTACGATTTTTGTTTTTTGTTTTGCTTTATTCCGTCAATATGAATACGAGGCGAAGTGCCTAAGTTCTGCTTCTGTTTAGGAGCTCGTAGCATGAGTTTTGTTGAAACACACCGATGAGTTCATCTTTTGCGCCATTTTCTTTTTGTTATGTTAAGTTGTGGCATGTATAGTTAATTTCTTTTACAAGTTCTTTGTTAAATGTTGTCACTATATTCTAG
The DNA here is from genome assembly GCA_025802335.1 of Pinguicula primuliflora. Taxonomy (NCBI): domain Eukaryota; kingdom Viridiplantae; phylum Streptophyta; class Magnoliopsida; order Lamiales; family Lentibulariaceae; genus Pinguicula; species Pinguicula primuliflora. The sequence continues at coordinate 12,904 of JAOYMZ010050982.1, read as the reverse complement.
TTGGGTTTAGAGTACAGCTACTGGAAGTTGAAAACGGTTGGTTTTTAAGATTTTTCATATATGTGACTGGAAATTCTTATTTTCTAATTATTATTATTTTTCAAAAGAGATGATTCTCCTCTTATTGACTTACCTACTGCTAACTCGTCAAATTATTTGTAGCTTTTGTTTTGAAGTTGGTTCACCGGGACGAAGCATTGAGGGGTAATGTTAACTTTTCCCCGAAATCTAAAGGGGTGGAGGATGCTGACTTAATGGAAAATGACTCTGATATTGAGGTGGACGAAGAAACTTTTTCAATGGATAGTAGCAAAGGTACTTACTGTAGTCACTGTGCCAGAAATGTAAGACTACATTTATAAGATCCTGCACTTGTTAAAATAAACCCTCCTATTGCTGATGAAATGTGCACCATGTCGTAGTAATCAATCAAGTTTCTTACATTTGAATTTGATGTAGGTGTTTTGGCATTGTTAATAATCTTCTTCGCACTTTCTTTTCTTTTCTTTTGCCTTGGACCTTTTCCATTTCTCTTTGAGATTTTCAATTATGGTCTAGTGAAGATTCAATGGAAGTTTGTAGGAATGTACATTTCAAGCTATTGCACCTCACTGGATTTGAGTTGTATGGTATATGCTTCAGTTTTCTGGTTGGAATCTAGATCATGCTCGAACGTGATGTTTGGCGCTGATGGCAAACCAAATTACCATTTTTGAGAAGTTATATATGAATTTTTTAAAAATAATTAAACATGTTTTTGAAAGACTTCAATAAGAACTTCGGGTGTCTAATGTTCGGAGATATGCTTATGTGATGATGCACCCTAGTTGTTCCCTATGAAATTCTCCATTTTTCAAATGGATTGATAGACTAAACAGTTTTGATGTACCAAGTACAGCCTTATGTTTGCCTCAGATGATTACGAAGCTCTCTCGTTTGCTCTTGTTAGAAAGTCATATTAGTCATTGGTTAGATTAGATGTATCCAAAGCATCAGTAAGTTACAATGTTTTTTTATAAGCTTTTTTGTAATAAGCCAGTAAGTTACAATGTTAGATTTCATAATGGAGCTTCTGAATGAAGAAGAATATTTGTCTTTTGATGATTTCTAGTTTATGAAGCGCTTGATTATAGGAAGCAAAACAAACATGATAATATGTGTTTTTCAGTTCAAAAAATTGCTATAAACTCAAACTGCTGTTGGTATCTGAAAAGATATAGGTTTTATGGGATAGAACAAATAAACTTAGATGTACCAATCCGTGTGGATAATCACTGTGATATTGAATTACCTACCTAAAAAAACTGTGATATTGAAATAATGCTGTTGGTCTCTTAAATATATGCACCTTCAATCAAAGAACGAGCGATGCCAATTGGATGAGGAAAATAACAAACAATGGGCAAGAACAGTTCAAATTATGGGGACTATGTTGACCTTTGATAGTAAATGTTGAAAGGAATAGAAGAATGTGTCATATGGTGATTACTGTTAAAAAATCTAAGCTTGTCTGTTCAGCATATGCCGTTCTATAGTTACTTCATTGGCTACTTTAATAGATGAAAAAGAATGCATTTATCCTTTCCTTATGTGGAACTGATCATCTTGTCAACTCATGTTCCACCTTGTTTGTGCTTATATATATTCTTCTTCGTGAATCATTTAGGTGGTGAGGAAACAACCACTGCTCAACAAATTCCCTGCAATCAAAGATTCCACGATCCATTAGAGGATCCACACTCAGGTGTTGTTTCTTAAGGATTTTTCTTGTCTTCATCTCCATCTTTGTTTTTGTCGAAAGCTGTTTCTTTTGTGTTGAGATATATTTGATCCGGATTCAATTCCTAGTTTTGTGGAGTACTTTTTCCCTCCTCGATTTTAATGCTTTATAGGTATTTCTCATCTTGTGATGCTGTATCTCTGCAGGGTTAACCTTGTACAACCAGATTGTGAATAAAGTTAATGACAAAAATCAAACTAAGTCGCCCACGAAACCATCTTTACCAAGGATGTCAACTCTTATGAAGCCAACAGCAAGTCAGTTGGCCAAGCAAAATCGTACTTTCAGAGACAATTATCCAAGGTAATTATTTCTTGACTCTGAATTATTTGCCAGATGCAATCATAGGTTTTGTACAGAGGGTCGTGGACGTGGTGATTGTTCTATTCTGTTTCATGTCATATTAACTCTCAAGACGAGGGAAATACTTCTGAAAACAGATAAAACTAGCTGGGGTATTGTTTGACTAAAAGAACAATAATATTACTCGTCCTACACGATCCAATCTATTAGATTTTGTGATAATCCTGCAATTGACCCATTAGTATAGTTGTTATGTGTAGTGTATACTGATTCTGTATAAGTTGGTTGTTCCAAATGCCAGGGCAAATACTTCTTCTATACACAAAGCAAATATAATATCGACGGGTGCTTGTGGGATTGATAATCAAGCTGCAAAAAGACAAAAGCTCGCCAGTGGTTTTCTACGCAAGGTTTACTCAAGCAGCTCTTAATTTGATGTTACATAATTAGACTGTATTGGACATTCTTGCAAATTCATCGAAAATTAAGCTGTGAGACTGTGACAACTGCTAAGCTAATATGCATGATCGCTGCCAGACTACACCGCACCACATCTTTGAGTGACTGCATATTTGTGTGTTCTGGTTTTCCAATGGCAGAAACTTATCGAAGTAATGAACTAATAATTTCCATGAGCACCCATGTTGTATTGATCTTTTTCCCCGTTTGAATCCAATATAGTTCAATCCTGTAAGTCTTGAATGTTTTGTTACCTACCTTAACATTCTTGTTGTTAGTATTGAACATTTTCGAGGGTTCATCTGAACTCACAATCTGCACAAAACAGGTTCAGGATGCAATGCCACTGCAGCAGACCAATTTTATTCATAAGGCACCAAAGCGGGTATGCCGACTACATCTTGTTGCATACTGCATTTGTCTAGTTACAAGCTTGGTTCATCTGAATCTTGATTATTCGTTTGGTCTGTCTTCTTGAACTTCTATAGCAACTAATAGTGGAACCACTCAACCAAGTGGTCTACAATAATTTAGTTTCGTGTAGATACTGACGAAGTGTCACTTTTCTGACAGGGGGGATCACATTCTGGTAGCACCCCTCAAATCAGGACAAGGAGCACTATTCCTAGAGAACCAGATCTTAAAACAGCGGATAGGGCTCATAGAACAAGGTTTCTTTCATCTACCTCCACCATATTACATTTATATCAAATCACATGGTGATAGCTGTCATTTTATTGAAAGTAGAATCTTAATTCTCTGGTTGTCTGTTGCACTCAGGCCAAATAATAATAAAGAAGTTGAGAATGCAACACCGGTTGTTCGACGATTCAAAGCTCTTCCATTGAATCGGAAAGTTGGTATCTATTGAATGTTAAGTGATATTTACAGACTTCAGGTTATTGACTGGCTGGCATGTCTTGCATTTACAGATTCTTGAAGCACCTCAAATGACGCCGAAGAGAACCACACCTTGTATGCCAAGTTTTCGGGTAAGCGTACTAGGAATAGGTTAAGTCCAGCATATTCTAATGAAGGAAATTGGATGAACATCTTGTATTGCAAAATTTTAATTAGTTAGTTTGATTCCAGGAATTTCATTTGAAGACATCAGAGAGGGCTACACAACACGACTCCGCATTCTCAAAGTCTAGAGTCCATAGTGAAAATCTTGATGAGGTCACTAGTCTGATACCTTCTATCCGTAAATTATGCAATTGGTGCCTACTATATGGTATATGATGATGATATAGTAATGGTGGTATAAAGTATTTAACATTGAGGCATCTAACCTTTCTGGTAGGACGATGCAAAAACTGTGACTAAACACAGTAATTGATCAAGCGTTTCTTTTCGTTCTCTTTTGGTTACAAATTTCAGTTTCATTCTTTGATGTATCTCGAAATGTGGATCCTCTGAATCTGTGGTGATGTTCCATAGCTTACTCATTTCTTCTTATTTGTCCCGAAATCTTATTGCAGGCCCAGCACAAACATTCCACTGTGGTAGCCTTAGGAATTAACAAAGAATCCTCAAGGTGGTTGGTTCAACGAGTTACATCTTTCTTTACTAATGCCATTAAATTTTCTTGCACTTCTAAGCAAACCTGACCCTTCTCAAACTAGCTTCACAAGTACTAAGAAGCCTGTTTGCAGTGCGCCGTCTCACAGTTTCAAGGCTCGTCCCCTCAATAAAAAGGTAGGCTCTCGTACTTCATCCGTTTCGGTCAAGCTTTTTCGTGGGTTATAAACATTTACTCATTTACTCCTCGTTCAGATATTGACCAGCAAGGGTGACATAGGCGTTTTCCTTAATTTTAAGAAAGAAACTACAGTTCCAATGGTAGTTTAATCTCTATAAAGTTATATAATACTTGTACAATTTTTTATTTCGATAATCTTCACTCTAGTATTATGATATTCCACAGGAGTTCAATTTTCAATCAGGGAAGAAGTCTAATCTTAATCCTCCAATTGATCTTTTCAACAAGGTGAATTTTCTTTAGATTTTTAGGGCAGTTCATTGATGCTACTCTCAATTTAAACTCCACACAACTCCAATCTTAATTCCACTCCTGAGATCTGATACCCTGTTTCCCTATCTATTGAATTAGCTCTCTTTGTCATCTGAAAAACAAGAAACTGATTCCAAATTGGGACACTCTGCGGCCGGCATATCATTGAAGGTTCCTAGTTTTCTCTTTTGTGCTGAAAGAAATGTGAGATTATTTTATTGTGTTTTAACTTAATATGTTACATTTAAGGGCCCAAAAGAGAACAGAGGTTGGTGTCAGCAATGGAGTGAGGTAAATGAATGAACCTTTTGATACTCCAGCTTATATCCTAATTCTTAAGTATTGCAACAGCTCTTGTCCTACTAGATTGTTACTAAGATCACAAACTTGTTTTGTCTTTTGACTGATAAGTACAGATGAAACAGCTGGAGATACTGCGGAATAGAGCAGCAGCTTAGTGCCGAAGGGGGAGAAAAGGATGTCAATTTTGTTTTTCGAAGTAACTGGTGATGAATTGCGTCATTCCGGTAATCCGTAACGATGGTGTATCTACCCTCTAAAATGAGGCTTGTGCAGGAGTAAGTACATTAGGTAATGTCAACAACACTGGAGTTGCAACTCATCACTGATGGAGGAGGTGAACAGGCTTGTCCTGCGTCCTCCCAAACAACCTCGGATGGACCCTTCTAGGTTGAAAGTACAGAAGTTCGGGCGAAGAAGGCGAGCTTTTGGGAGGGATATAGATTTTGGAAACTCTGAAACTGAATATAAAGGTTACATTCATATCAATAGATGCTATTCTTAGCCGGATGTCATTCTTGCTTGCTTATACCGTCAATATAGTAAGCCAGAGTACATAACATCATATCATCATGACTCTCACTAGGGAAACTTAAATTAGCATAAAAAATGGTTACATTTTTTGTACACGGCACTTGTAACTTGCAGTCTTTTTATCCAAAAGCTAGCCTCCAATGAGTTTTTTTTTTCACTTTTTTTTAAAGAGTGTTAATAATAGGTTTTCACTTATCCGATTCGAATCCTCGACCTATTGGTCAAAGTTTGAAGCGTTTTATCAATGAGGTTTGGATGCACTAGCTTTGTAGAATTCAATGCTCATGAATCGTGAGGAATGCACAATAAACTGCCTATTCCATCAAGTAACAACTGTTGTTGAGGGTATCTTTGTCGTGCACCTGATGCTATGCACACCGTCCCTTAGGTAATGGCTTCACTTGACTCGTTCTCGATCTCTTACAAATACTACAAGGTAATGTGCCAAACCAATATCCCATAAGAAATCCTCAGTTTCCTTCCACCCTACTCTAGCAGCAAGAATGATCCAACAAAATGGGAGGAGAGGATGATTTAATTGTCCCTGCTCCCTCGGGTAGAGGTGAAAATTGGGAACTGGAACTGCCGGACCACATTGGAACTGTCGGACCGCACCGGAACCGGCAGTTCGGTCCTGGACAGCTGGACCGGTGGTGTGGTTCGGCGCCCCTTCATTGGACACGTGTCATTGCCTGATTGTATGAAAGAGACGACGACTCTTTCATACAATATAGACACATACATTTTTTCCTACCGAAGGGAGCTTCAACACTGCGACGTCGCGTCTACTTGTGCGCCAAGGATGACTTTCTACCAGAGGAATCGTTTGAGAGTTAGAGAAATTATAGAGATGCCCTCAAGCAGACGCCGACGCGTCTCGTTGACCGCCTGTTTACCCGTTAGAGCTTGGAGAGCGAGATGGAGGTAAAATCACGCAGTGAGCACGAGATGAAGAGGAATCTGTCGTGGTGGGACCTCATGTGGTTCGGGTGGGCACCGTCATTGGAGCCGGAATATTCGTACTCACCGGACAGGAGGCTCACACGGACGTCGGACCCCGCCGTCGTAATATCATACATCGTATCCAGATTCTCTACCGCTCACCATCTTCTGCTACACCGAATTCGACATCGAGATACTCGTCGCCGGTGGTTCTTTTGCCTACCTCCGCGTGGAACTGGGCGAATTCGTGGCCTTCATCGCCGCCAGCAACATACACCTCGACTACGTCATCGGCGGAGCCGTCGTAGCGTGTTTGTGAACGTCCTATTTCACGATGCTATGCAACCGCAGCCAGATGATTTCCGTATCCTCACCCACAATTTGTCCCTCGATCCGATCTCCGTGGCGGCCTGCATCGTCATCAGCTAAGAATTTTTTTTAAAATCTTAAACCACGGTTTGGATCGCGAACCGGACTGCAATACCACGGTCCACGTGATTTGGTTCATTACTGGACCGCGAAATCGCGATTTGGCCTGGTGCGATTTGGTCTAGTTTGGTCCAAATTGTATTTTCAGCTCTACCGATGGAGCCCGCAGTAATGCTAATTTACAACACGGTTTCTTATGTACAAGCATTTCACTTGTACATATCACATTAAACTTGGTTACCATTTTTATGGCATATTTTATTATATCTCTGTCCAAACTGATATATAATTATTGAATATTCTGCTAGACGTTAATCTTTTTTTTGGATAGATAAGTATTAAAATTTTATAAAATAATAAATTGTGTATAACGTAATGTTCGGGGATCCTAGGTTCCCGTCTCACTCTACAAACTCTAGGTCACTCAGAGGTGTACTCGAAGCCGGCAATCACAGTCTCAATTGCTGGGTCCGGGTTATCTCCCATCGTTTCTCTTAGGTAAGACGCAAACTCGTCATCGACTGTCAAGAAACTAGTTCGTGTAGTTTTTCCTTAGTGTCTTTGTTGTCTCATTTTCTTCCTTCGCGGTACTCAAAGTTCTCGAGACTTCGACTTGCGTAGAAGACTGGCCGTATACTTTTCATTGTCGTCCTTACTCTTGAAGGGAATGGGCTTATTCGTCCTTAGTTTGATCCAACTCCCAATCTGGCCCATATATCTCCTTTCCCAAGCTTGGCCACCATGGCCCATTACCTTAATTGCACAGAATTTAATTTCCTTCCAATTCAATTCACCATGCTCTATGGCCCAACTTTCGGAATGGCCCTTTGCTGAATCCACTTGATTGTTGAAAATTAATGAATCCAGTGGGTGTAATGACTCATCTTTTTCCAATATTCTTAGGGTTGGGTTCGTGCCCTTTTCCCATCTAGATTTAACCGGGCGCTCAATCTTCTCCATATATTGTCTCATCATTTAACTCATATTCTGTTTCCAACCTTCTAACTTCCGCATTGACTGCAATAAATGAATCCAGGTGGGCTTCAGACTCTTGGGATTCAATCCCATTTATTTCGGCCGTCCGTTTCTCTTGGGGTGCAGGGCGCAGTGGCACCGGATTTTGTTCCAGTAGATTGTCACTGGCAGATTCCAGACTTTCCGATGTCTTCATGGCTTCGCCCTTATTCAGAATTTCTGGTGACTTTTCGGCCTCTATAGCCTCCTGAATATGCATATCTATTTCTGAAATTATGGCCCCTTCCAAGCAACAGTCTATTGTCATATCTATAGCCGTCGCCGCTTCGTCTCTATCATTTTGCTATATTGTTATTTGCTCGGAGTATAGGCCAGTCTTCACCTTGTATCCCAGATGTTGGTACTATGGATGGGTGCTTTACATCTTCATCTAGACGTAGGGTAACAATCTCATCACCAATATCCACTCGAATTTTGCCATGAATATTGTTGCTTGAAGTAGTTAAGATTAAAAGCTTAGCATATCTCATTTCTGTCTGATTGCTTGTTCCTTCATCAATTTTTATGACAGTGCCAATTCTTGCTGCAACTTCTTGGAAGAATTTGTCACACCAGCAATTTAGTGGTGTTCCACGGATCTAAATCCATGTTGGATGTACTATTTTACCGTTCATAACTTCCCATGGCCTGAGGTTGTTAACGCATAAGAGTTTAGTTGTTTCCTCATCTCCAAGCAGTCGGATTTTGTCTTCGGAAGAGGCTAACTTGAGTAGAATCTCCCCACCCTCCAACCTGACGGCCTTAACACCGATGTATGTGCGTTCTTCAAGGATTCTGCTCAAAGGGGTAACATTTAGCTTAGGAAATGGAGTTCCCACTAGACACTTCTCTAGCCAGGAATAGTTCTCTGCATCAGGAATGAACTTGATGATTTCCTCATGTGGTGTTGCATCTTGTACTGATTTTCTTGCCTCTATTGTTCCATTCAGGAGTTGTGTATCTGAGGTTGCCCGTGTATAGTGCCCCCTTCAAACCTCTTGGTTGCTTTGCCAAATTCGCATACAGCTTGCAGGTCCCAATTCTTATCCCATTCAACTTGCTTACTAATGCCTGCAGATTAGTCTCTTTGTCGAATCTAACAAATCGATATCTCCTACCTTGATTCACCATTGTAGGGAGTGTATGGATATCCCTGAGTGTGCCGTATGGTTGGAAGAAGTCCCGCAGATCCGTCACTGCCCACTCTGGTGGGAAGTTCGCAATATAAAGCGATGCCGAATTTGCTCGCAGATTGGTGATGTATGCAGAGAATTTCTTGGGGGTTCTGGTCATGATGTCTTGCCTTCTCCGGCGGCCCATTGTCTCCCACCATCCCTGATCTATCAGGTCAGCCAGCGCTGATGATATCACCGGCGCGGCACAAGTGGTCATATTACTTCGTACATGTACTGGGTTTTTCACCAGAGACCCTTTAGAAAGGCAAACCCTTTGCTCCGGCTTTAATAGCTTCACTTGTTAGACATTAATCTATAATTGCTAGACATTAATCTAATTATGATACAATGTAATTAAAAATTAAATTGTAATTAATATGTTTAATTGTAATTTAAATATTTATTAGTTATTACATGGCTTTGGCTCATATCTACTCATATAAATAAGAAGATTTTCAAAACCAAATAGACGCTTAAGCAAGACGGTGAATGCAAGGCTCTATTCTATTCTCATGTATTGAGATCTGGTTTTCAAGAGTTTTGAATTGTATAATACCGTTGGAACTCTGGTAGCCAAGATTAGAGATCTACTCAACTAGAATATTATGATCTACCACCACGCTTGCACTATAATTTGGATGGAAGAGGCCCATTTTTCTTTCTCTCGGCATTTTTTTCTTTCAATTTGAAATTCTTTTTTTGGGGTGGGTTGGGCCTCATCTTACCCAACCACATAAGAATAAACAAAATTGGGCAATGCAAAATTTATGAGTTGGGCTGCATTTTTTGAGCGGCCCAAACCACAATAAAAAATATTTGTTTGTTAAATAAATTCATTTTTTTAGTATGGATGATTAGAATATATTTATGTGTTAAATAATCTTTGTCAATTTATTCGTTAAATTGTAAAATGCACGTTTAAGTAATATTTATGTACTAAATAATTTGTGCATTTTAATTTATTTGTTAAATTATGAAAAATGCATGATTAGGTATATTTATGTGTTAAATATTCTAGGTATGCATGATTAGAATTTATTAATGCTATGTGCAAATTAAATTCTTCGTATACATAATTAGGTTCTATTTGAAAGCAAAAACATGCTTGATTGACCATGTGTTATCGCGTTACAAGCATGTCGTATGTTGCAAATTCTTTTTATTATTGAAATATGTTCCGAATAATAATAAAAGAGGACAAATACTAATAAAATTATATGCAATATCTTCTATTGACTATGTGTCAAAAAAATTGTTTGATGGTAATCACTGTTTACCATAAAATCCGAATGTTAAAAAACATTAGAATTAATCGTGCTCATGTCAGACTGCTTAGGACTGATATTTTAGAGGAACCATTGTGACCCCACCAGAAACATGAGTTATTCATGAGGAATGAAAATCACTGTCGAAAAAGTTGGTCTGCGTACTTAGCAAATGGGTGATTTTCGAATTGACTATGGGTAAATGTGAGACGACAAAGATTCTTTTAATATTTCGAACTCGTCTTATAGCTGTTTGCTATGATAATTTTGAAATGTTATATCTTAACTAATAATTTGTGTCAATACGTATTGGCATAGACAAATTATTAACATATTATAATTCAAAGAACCAAATAGAAAAGTATCATTTGTTGGTCATATGTGTTCTTTACTTGAATATGTTTTAAGTGTGGACATTTAATTTTTTCGTTAAAATTTATGGTTATGTAAAGTGTGATGATTACGAGCCTAGCGACGTCTTCGAACACGATACTTAATCAAAATGCTCTATAGAAAAACCTAAATAAATATTGTGCCTAATCTCCTTGAATATACTTATGGAAATGAACTCAAAAATGATAACCAAGCTTTCTGATAAGTTCAGTCAGTTAAAACTGTGATATCATGGCTATGAAGAGTATATCTCTCCTACACGAAAAAGATGTTTTAGAACACTTTGCCTGCGAAAAGCCCAAAGTGGTGTTATATGGCCAGACTTCACACTTCAGGTTTGGTACCTTGCATATGAAATGGCTCCATTACAAATCGATTCTTGTCAACCTGTAATTGAACATATTTGCACTATGAACACTAATCTGTGTGAATTAGATAATGGGGAATTAACATTTATGAGTTTGAAAAGATAGTTAATGCGATTCGTTCACTAACTGATGAAACGGATGACTTTTGTTAGACTCTTTTCACAATCTTAATGACTTATAATATGAACATCAAGACGTTTGCTGATATTGCTAAGTGTATTGAGCAAGAGGATGAGAGATGCGCCTTCTTCCACTCATTGGAAAGACCCTAAAGTCTTGAGAAAATCCCATCAAAAAAGAAGATACATAAACATTTATGGGAAAATGACCCAAAGAATGTAGCGTATATGAAGTGTTACAACTGCGAAAAGAAATGTCATTTTTCTTGGGTATGTCCCAAATCTAGAAATGTATGTTTCATTCCCAATAATCGTGAGTTATACACATTCTCCTATGCATTAGTTGCAATTCCTTCCTATGTGCATTATTGATCAGCAGCTAACCAATACCCAGTAAATGACTGTGCTGGGTTTATCGAGTTTCATCACTGTGGTGTTGGAACATAACGTATAGCTATGGGGACGGTTGTGTAAATGATGTTGGCATTGACAATTACAAGTTTCAGCTTCGTGACAAGAACACATTGCTATTATATGACACCATTTTTGTATCTATCATACGTTGTTATTTGATTTCAATTTTTTGGTTAGTATCTTTGGGATTTGCTTTTAATCTCGGATTGAGTGGTTTAAGAATCTTGTATGGCAAAGATGTGTTTGGTCACGAATCTTATAAACATGAATTTTGTGTTCTGGATTTAGATGACATTTATTCAAGTTTAAATAGTTCATCTCTTGCCTTAATCTCCAATGCAAATAAAACTCTTAATCCGTAAAATGGCTTGCTAGACTTAATTGATCACGATAGACTTAATAGACTAGATAAGTGTTGTCTTTTAAACCTCAACACAAAGGCTACATTACCCATGTGTTAACCTTGCTTAGGTAGCAAGGCTAGCAAAAGCCTTTTAGTAAGACTTATCGAGTCATTAATCCTTTATATCTAGTTCATCCCAATATTTGCATACCTATGTGCGTAAAAGCATGCCAAAGGACTTCATATTTTTGTCACCATCATAGATAACTACTCACGTTTTTGTTAGTGTAAAAGATCAACTTTGTTAAATAATGGTTGTCCTCTGTATTCGAGAAAAGGATATGGGTGAATCTAGGTATGTCCTATGAGTTGAGATTTGCTGAAATCATTCTAAAAGATTATTGGGTCTGTCTCAATAAACAAAATCTTAAAGCGATTCAGGATACATAACTCGAAATCTGTTGATAAGAGTTTGACACTAAGCCTCGAGTAATTTCCCAAAACGGATAAAGAGAAGGAGGAGATGAGCAATGTTCTTTATGCCAGAGGTATAAGAAGTCTCATGTACGCCATGTTATGTACATGGCTAAACATTTATTTTGTGGTTGGACTGGTAAATCGTTACCAAAGCAAACCGTGATGCTCATTGGCAAGCAGTTAAGTGAACTTACCTATGCGGTATGACTGATTTAATTGTGTTATCAAGGGTGAGATATGACTCAAAAGGATACATGAATGTCGATTGGAGAGGCGGCTTGGTGAGTCTAAGTCCGCCTCTAGATATGACATCATCCTCGGTGGGAGAGTCATATCATATGCAGTAATAAGTAAGACTGCATTATTATGTCAACTATGAAAATAGAGTATGTTCGCTTTGCGATAAATACTTGTAACGATTTTGTTCGCTAAAGTTACATAGGAGAACGAAGCAAATCCAGAAAAGATATTACTTTATTTTGGACAAGAAAGGCATGTCATATTCAAATATGTTCATTCTGACAAGATGATTGTAGAACCAATGACCAAACCCGTTCTTAGAGATATGTCTAGAG
>JAOYMZ010050971.1:0-14005 GCA_025802335.1 Pinguicula primuliflora | reverse complement strand
TATTTATTTATAATATTTTTATTACAAAATATTTATTTTAGTATATTTTAAATTATGACTGAATCTTTACGATTCACCATTCGATTCGATTTACGATTCGATTTACGATTCGATTCGATTTACGATTCAAAAATTGATCATTACGATTCATGATTCGAATCCTAATTTGACAAGTATGCTCACAAGGAAAACGAGATTCGAATTTTACCATAACTCTTCTGACTTTCGCTGCACAAAAACTCTGTAGGATCCTTCGCCTGGCTTCCCATCATGAACAATGTTGGCAATTAAATCATACTTTGATCCACTTGATGCAGGAAGAGGGATGTAATTCCTAAGCTCGAGATTCTTCACGGGGAAATTAACTGACGAGGAAAGAAAATGGAACACTGTCAGTCAAGAGTTTTACATGCTTCATGATTCTTGATCAAGAATCAGGCAAATACAGAACATGCCCAACACTTTTACTATCTAGGCTCAACGTCTGATGCTAATTAGCTTAGCGTAAATACAACTTGGCTGAAAATTAGGATCCGGTAATGCAAAAGGTACTGACCAAGAGTAGGATTTTTCTCTACAAAGAAGTTGTTCTTCGTAAAACGCCGCATATGGAGAACAAGATATGGCGGCAATCTTGTGACACGATACCTCATCCTAGCAATACGAGGCCTCACAACTTCCGTCACAGTTTCACCATCAAACTTCTTCAAGATGTTGAAAAGTGGAACCTAAAATTGAGTGGGTGGGGAATAAGATAAATGAGAATTTAACAACAAAAGCAGCCAACATAGCTCATAAAAATAAAGCAAAACAAAATTTCCAATTAAAGTATGAGGGGTTGGGGAATGAAGTATGATATAGAAGCATATGAATCGGTTAAGGGCTTGGAAACGTAATCAATAACATTAACTGCTCTCATGTTCCCATTTATCTGAAGAGAAACACCAGCATAGAGGAATGTAAGAAGGAGGAGGTAGGAAAATGGCAAAGCAACCTTTATATGAAGAATTAAATATTCATAGAAAGATATAAAGAAAATCATAGTGATATTCACATGTTTGAAATATATAATGCAAACCTGTGGAATAATATTTTTCTCCATAACATCCTTAAACAGTGGAGGAGGAGGCAAGTCAAGTCCAAGCATCAAGAAAGGCATGCTGCTCGTCTCCATATAAACATTAACTGCTGCATCTCTGTTCTCAACATTCCCACCATCATTATTTCCTGCCCCTTGAATCTCTTTCATAACCTCCAGTTCTCCCTAGAAGAAAAGTTAGCTCATCAAATTAAAATTGGGGAAAAAACATAAAAAGTGAACATGTTGGACTACACAGAAACGAACAGAAACCTGAAAACACTGATGAATGATGCTGCCCCCCTTCTTCGAAATTTTAAGATCTGCGTGGAGTGTGTTGAGTAACCACGACATAAACTCAACAGGATCAGACTGCACACCTATTCGAAATCGTTTTTTGCTGGCTTTCATAACTGCTTGTAAAAACTCATGTGGACTCACCTGCAGAACCAGCGAAAATTTAAATTAAATGAATACACGAGAAAACGAATGAAAAAAATATTCTTCCATTTGAAGACGGAGAACAAACCTGCCCTTTGAAGTTCCTAGCATGCCATATCTTTCGTGTGAGCTCTCCATACCGCTGAACAAGCTGAGATTTGCACTGCTGATAGTTCTCAGGGATAAGAAAGAAGTTCCTCAAGGGAGCAACACGCATCAAAGATTGGATGGTGACATTTACAAAATCTGTCTCTTTGATGTTATTTAATCCAACCTGTAACCCATTTCCATAAAAACAAAATGTATTTCATTTATATTAAAAAGGTAAGATGAATAACCACTAAACAAAGAGACAGAAGTTAATATACCATTCCAGGAAGATAATTAGACCCATCGAGGGCCCTAGACCATTGCCTGTTTTCATCAAGCAGCTCAACTTGCTTTCTCGTAAACCTGTGACCAAGTACTGAATGTATTAAAATGCACATTAATGCATGAGTAGAAGCCTAATATCCAAGAAACTAGAAGAAAAATGATAAACATTGGAAAATGGAAATGAATAATGTTTTCAATATAGATATCTAAATGTCAGCTGAATCAAAGAGCAAATCGATCATAACATTTCTATGTCCTCAAAAGTAAAAAGATCTATTCAAAGGTCTTGCAAAGTAAGGCAAGGTAAAGCCAAGTAGAAGTAAAATATCTAGGAAGAAAATGGGGAAAAAAATCAGGCAATAAAAATACCTCGGGTATAGAACATGCCGAATGTCATCAAGAGATGGATCAATCACTTCATATCCATCAGGAAGACAGTAAACCTTCTCTGTTCGAAGGTTTATATACACGTGATGGCCTGCTTCAAGACTATGAGTATATGCATGAGATTTGTTTCCCCTTCCTTGGTAATACTTCCCACAGACTAAGCATGCATAGACATTCAAATTTGAAAGAGAAACTGAGCAGAATTTCTCAAAATCAAAATCTAAAACCTGCAAATATCCAAAACATTCACTCTGAGATGTAAATAATCATGCAAAGAATAAAATGCCCGAGTTTCCTGGAGCTTCACACTTTCAAGGTTTAATAAGAAGAATAGGGTAAAAACCGGGACAAACGAAGTAGAACATCATGTAACTTTTAGCTTAAAAGTGAGAGCTTCCAATTCGACCATAGCCAATAGCATTGTTTGTTTGGTCAAGTAAGTTTAAAAAAAATCATCCTCCAGCATCTTGAAATCAAAGAAATAAAGGATCATATAAGGTGGAAATAAAAAAAATTGGCTCGGGAATTATAAAAAAGTTCAATAACTATAAGAATCAAATTCAAATCTTTGATACCTGTCTATTCACAGTATCAAGATAGGGGCAGTCCCTTCTAATTTCAACAGCACGAGCCCGCCTTTGTTGTCCTCCATAGCCACCTTCATGTTCCTCGTCCTCATCATAGGCATCCTCGTCATGGGCATTCTCCTCATCATGGGCATGCTTAAGTCCATTCCTGCCTCTACGATCAATTTCTTCATCCTCATCTTCATCATACGAAGCAAGCTGCAGGGGATTATCGAATGTTGTCTGAGGTGAATTATGTTTATTTAGCTTCTTCCTCTCATCAGCTGCCTCATCCCCCACCCCATTCTCAGTCTCTTCTCTCTTTCTCTTCGTGTCAGTGCCACTAGACATACTTTCTGAATCAGAGTTTCATAAAATCAAAATTCACAGCTAAAAGCACTCTGATTCTCTAAGTTCTGCTTTTCAACAAAAATGAAAAGATAAAGAAACAGAAAACACAAATTGCTAAGGTCTTAAACATCATGGCTGAATTCAAAAAAATTCCCCCAATATCGTCCCCGCGGGGGCCTAATTCAATGAAAAAACCTAACATTAATAATAATACAAGCTCAGGTTAAGAAACAATTCAGTTTCAAGCATATATACATAGATGGATCGGGCACGAAATCAAACCACATCAATCCAACCAAACAACCAAGCAATAGACAAAACATTGGATTGATTACACATTAACCTAACTAATCAATCAGCCAAGCCTGTAGTGGGTCGAATAAACTTTCTTGTAATGGCATTAGAAATGTGAACTTACAGCGAATGAGATGAGAGAGTAATGCCAGAAAAGAGGAATAAGCAAAGTTCCATTAGAGTAACTAGTTCACCTACCTGTAGTTGAAGTTAGAGAATAAGATATCGCTGGGGAGAGAGAGATGGCTGCGGGTGCCGGAAACGGAGGAGTAAAAGTTGAAGGTGCAGAAAAGCGATTTGGGGAGAAGAAGAGGTAGGGGTCAGTGCAGATTTGCAGAACATCTGCAATTGGATTCAAGTTACAACCCTAAAAAACCTAAAAAAACCTATAAAAAAAACAGAAAGGTTACATTGTACGTTTGATGTGTTTTTATTGGATATTACAAAATTACCTCTGTAGCATTAAACGCAAAACGACGTCCACTTTTAAAAAATGATATGTATATACATGTATCATTTCTTTAAAAAAAAATGACTCGATTTCAGGGCGACAAAACAGGCCTGAAGGTCGGATCTTATTTTTTAATTTTTAATTTATATTTATTTTTATATGGATGAACCTATGTAAATTTTTATTGGTAGGTAAAGATGAACCTATGTAAGTTCATGGGGGTGTTCGTGGAAGTGTCGTCAACAACTTTTACTCTCACTCAAAATTTAATGAAAATGATAGGGGTACAAATTTTTTTCATACAAAAATCAAATCAAATCAAATATATCCAGTAAATCTCACCCTTAGATAGAGTATGAGGAAGATAAGATGTACGCAATTATACTCTCACTCCTCAATAGGATGAGAAGATTATTTCCTTATAGACCCTCAACTCAAAAAAGATAAAAAAAATAAATAAATAAAATAAAAAATAAAATAAAGTAGAAAAATAAAATATATAAATAATAATAATAAAGGAAAAACAAAAAAATTCATACAAAATTTGTACAAATTAATAACACTTATTAGATTGTTGTGTTGATAATTCAAAAATATGATCTAAGTGAGATTAGATTTAATACAATAGTTAGTATTAGTTTGTACAAATTTTGTACCAAAAAAATTTGTATACTTGGCATTTTTCCAAAAGTTAATATCCGTTACTCTTCTGTATTAACTATAAAGTAGAAAAATTGTAAGCAAGGATCGTATCCACAGATAACACGATTTCTCCTTGTCCTTTTTGCTGATTTGCTTTAAAAACATTAAAACTATGGGGGATTTGTGTAACTAAGTGACTCTATTTTGACTTCTAATAACTCTAAAGAAAAGAAAAGACTGTATTGAAATGTTTTGAAGAGATGTGAGATGAGAAATTAACTTGACTAATGACATAAGTAATGAGTGAAATGACATGTAAATCCACGTCATATGTGTATTTCTAAATTGTTTAGGACGTGACGTTATAACTTGTTGTTGCATCTATGTTTTTCATCAGCAACTTTATTAGGGACTTATATGCTAACCTTTTCACTCTTTGCAATAACTATCAGAAAAAATCTTCAAAATAGTACTGGCAACCTACGACCAACTAATTTTATCTAGTGTAGAATGTGTTCCTTTTGTATTATTCTTGCATTTTCTCCTCAAATTTGTTGCCTACTCATGGTCTTAACATAGTCTTTTAGATAACTATATTTTTGCAAACTCATAATCAATGGAAAATAGCAATAGAATTGCCTTCTAATACTACGTGATCAAGCTTGTCCAAGGAAATAATCTTGTACATGTTCCTACTTTGTAAAAATTTCACTACCAAAACTTGTAAAAAAATAATACATACACATCACCAAATCACATAGATCTTCTTGAGAACTTCATAAATCATCCAAGAAAGTAAGGGTGGACATTCTCGTCCCGTTTTGGTTTGGGCCCAAAATTTTGGGCCAGATCCCGTCCCGAAGTCTGAAGTCCTGAAGACCATCAGGACGGCCCAAAGCCCAAATAAAAAAATAATGTTTATTTTTTGGTTGCCTAACTTGAAAACAAACATAAGTCTGGATTCGAAACAACCAATTAAGACATAAATTAAAATCAATTCTCTGGATTTCAAACAACCAATTAAGACATAAATTAAAATCAATTCCCTAAATTACAAACAACCAATTAAGACATAAATTAAAATAAATTTTCTGAATTTAAATAATCAATTTCCTGAAATGCAAGATTAGAGAACAACTGAATGAAGTTTTTATAACAAAAAAAAGAAATCACAAAAAGCTAAAGCAAAGAGAGAGTACTCAAAAAGTGAAGTTACTCAAATCAGAACAACATTAAAGCAACATAATCCAATAATGTACGAACCAAGCTAACATAGTCCAATAACCAACCAAATCAAATAAAACTAGCAACATGATTCAACAAAATGTAGAACATGGTTCTCATTTATCCTGGTTGATCTTAATTCCCTCAAGCATGGCTTCAGGATTCGAAGTCATTTCTACATTAATAAAAAAACGTAATGATTGTAATGATTAACTAATTAAGACATAGATTAAAATAAATTAAATATTACCTTTGATTCGAAGAAGGAATAAAAAATTGTGAGTGCCTGACTGATCAGTATGAAATAGGGTTGCCTGCTAGGCTTGGCCCAACCCAACAATCAAACTAATTTTCTTAATATTTTATTATTTTTAGTTCGGGCTTCAGGCCTGTCCCGTTTGAAATGGGACATACCTGATCCTGTCCCAAACTAAATTCGAGACCTGTTTTTAAGGCCCGAACTCGTCCCGAATTCCTTTTATTTGGACTTCGGGCTTCAAACCTACCAGGGCTCGGAACAATCGCGAGGCCCGAAGGCCATTTGCCCACCCCTACAAGAAAGGGAGGTTTCTTCATAAATCATCCAAGAAAGGGAGGTTTTAACTGATCATGACAAAAGAAACCAGCGAAAAGTTCGAAATCAACTTTATAAACAAGGAGAAATCAAATGAAAAGCTTTACTTTGTTGAAAAAACAAACTAAAAACTCAAGAGGAGGAGAGAGACGGCGGTCTCTCCTTTGTCTTAGGTTAACAACATGTAAAACAAGACTAAAATTCAAGTATATCGTGCCAAGTCCATGGAAAAACCTCCCTCTTATAAGTAAAAATGAGAATACAAGTAATACTAGGCTAAGGAGTCATCCAGTTTATCTATTTGTGTGTTATATCTATTGATGTGGTTTCCCTAATTTTTGGCCTTTAATATGAACTTCTTTGCACCTCCAAGTTGGAATAGACTTCTAATTGATTCCACATGAGGATCTGGAAGGTGAGGAAGTTGTCTTCTAAAAGTATTCATCACAAAACTTCAACCGAAAAATTGACATGGATTGAGAAAGCGCTAGGCAGTCCCTAAGCTGTTAGGGCCGCCTAACGCCTACGCAGCCTATGCACCCGCTTAGGCGCCCATAATCGGGTGGTTAGACGACATTCAGCCAGGGCGGAGAGCAATTGCCCAGTACCTAGGCCGACTAGGCGACCCGCCTTCTTGAACATAGTTAAAAACACAAGCATGTGTTTGGGGCTTGAAAAAAATTAAATAGCGACGAGACCAAACTTTACTTCCATCAAACTAAACATTCAAGTCGAGAAACTGAGCAGGATGCAAAAACCAGGCCTTGTATTCACTTGATATCGGACGCCATTATGTGAGAGCGATAGATTCGAATCTGGAAAACGAAAAAAGAACACAAACTTAGAAGCAAAAGGAGGAAGCAGTCCAATACAAGATGTCAACGAAAACTTCAACCAGAAAACAATCATCCAAGTCCTGTACAAAAACAAGCTTGCAGGATGATGTTATCCTGTTCGTTACCTGAGCGAAAGCATAGATGGCTCTCAAGATCCTGGCATAGTCTGTACCGAGCATTTGAATGATCATATCAGCCAATAAGGTACCCCACATCCTAGATAAACGATATCACACTCGTTAGATGCATGAGAAAACACACGTCAGTATCAAAAAAACGTCGGTCAATGGGAATTCGCAATATACTTACATTGGGCCAAGTAACTGAGCAAACGTCCTAAGCCCCAGATACCGCGTAGCAGCAACTTTCAAACCCTGTGTCAATTTCTAAAGGATATAACAATAACGAAGAAGCTTCTTTTATCTGGCTGGCCCTGGTTAGTTTTTAATTTTGTTATCTCCTAGTACCCATAATGAATTGGACACTGCAGCAAATATAGTCTTTACGCTAGGTTCGAGTCTCATGTGTGTAGCTGCGCGTGGGGTGAATTTGGTAGGAATGTGAGTATCCTCGTCAAAGCCTTGATATCAAGGTAATAAGTACCCCCCATTTCCTATATTTAAACCTCTCCAAATTGCCTTCCACTTTCGGTGTGGGGCAAGTCTTTAACATATAGTATCTATAAAAAAAACATATAGTATCTAGCAAAAACGTTAGATGTAAAAAAGTACCTGTCTAGCAGCAACCAAGGCTGCTCCAGCTTCAAGATTAATAGCTGCTAACTGCCCACCCTGGGCGTCAAAAAACTAATCTATTCAAAAAAGTATCAACAATTTTCAATTCTTCTAGCCTTGAAATGTAAGCAAATCTATCTCGAACCTTATTTATGATATCTTTCGTCATGTAATATTTGACCGCTTCTGAGAACACTTTACCTGACAATCTTCCTCCCAACTGTCACAACTGGGCAACGGCATCAGGGCTATTAATAAAACCAGAATTCAAATAAATAAAGGGACATGCTCTTTACCAATTCCAACAGCTTCTCGAATGTAAGTATCCCACCACCCTTGAGAATAATGAATCATTTGATAAATCACTCAAGTCAACTCAAACTAAAGGAAGAAGTGAGTAAAGGTTGTCAAATGGAAATGAAACCTTCAAAATCATAGAGCGTAGTTCGGATGCTCCAATTCCTAGAGCCGCAAGTTTTTGCACCTTCCACTGGCTGAGTCCTAGTTCTAGATTATAAGAACTATTGAAGCTTTTTGAGTTATCCTTATAACTTGAAAACTTCAATGTTTCTTCACTAGGGGAAAGGAAAAATATCAAGATCTGTGTAAGGCATCTAGTAAATGATTCAATGGGCTTCTGTTCTACATGAATTTCGTTAAGGTTAAAAACTATTTCAACTGGTGCACCTCGAGTATTCTTGCAAGAGATGAAGAAAGATCTCTACTTCTAAACCTTCAGCAGACAGTTTGGCCGAACAAGGTACATTCAACTTTTTCCTTACTCCGAGCAGCACATTCCTGTATGATGGCCTCCAGCCCCTAGCAACAAGTTAGTACAATAACTCCATTTTTGTTCAAGATGCATAGTCACCAAGCACAATTGTTCACTCAGTAGATGCTGATAAGCACATTCTCAGAGATCCTATGTTAATGTAGGAATCATGTTCCATAATCCAAGTATCACTTCTGTTGGGGAGTGGGTTGAGGATAAGGGTGGTTGGAAATGGAGCTGGCCGGGATATGCAGCTGTTTTTGTTTATTACTAACAAGCAGTAAGAAAAACTGTGGTTTAGTTAGAGTATACATTACGTTGTCTATCACATGCTTATCTACCATTCAGTTAATGCATTACATTGTAGGAACACTCGGAAACCTCAAATAGTTTTAGAAATTTTCTGCTACCGGACGGTATATACCGGACCGTCCCGAATTCTAATGCTGGTCGTCCATTGTTGATGGCCAGGATTAGAAAATTTTTGCAAATAGTACAGACAAAATGGATGCCATTAGAAACAATTTGTCTTGAAAATTGTAGGTTGATAGCACGGGGCTGTAGCAACTATAACAATAAAACAATAATGCTATGCATACTAAGTGATTTTATACATAATTAAGTATAGATGATGAAACCACGTCGTTTTGATCTACATACTTAATTAAGTATAAAATTAGCAAGTATACCTAGCATTATTCAACAACAAAAATAGTATAATAACCTCAATGTTGACCGTGCATCAGCTGCGAGATACAAAAAACGAGATTCAAGCATCGAAATGAAGTATTCCCTCTCATCCGGGTCTTCCCCAGTCGTAATATGATCAACATCAGCCCTCGTTGCAATTGATTTCAACAATGGACTGAAGTAACTGAAATACAGAACGTAGAAGAGGTGATCAAAAGAAAAAAAGGAACAATCTTTTTCGTGAAGAAAAACTGTTCAAAATCCCAAAGCGGTAAATCTCAAAAGGCATAGAGCCGCAGACTTAATGATCGACCTGGGGCCAAATAGAATTCTTTCAAGTTCAAATAATTCGGAGTCACTGGCAAGTTCAAGAACTAATCGGAGCTCCGGATCATACGCACTGCTTCCACCCCCCTCTGGCAGCAAGACACAAGATAAACAACCAAAAGCACCCATTAAATTTCTCCGTAAGGAAATTCAAATACATACGCGTATTTCTTGATAAAAAGGAAAAGAGTATGCACAAAGCGTCCGTAGCATTTACTCATACTTACGATAGGAGTATCTTGAAAATGAAACGCGCAAACGCATAAACAAAACATTCGAAGCTAGACCATGATTAGTTCTGGAAATAGTTGAGTTCCGTAGCTGGAAGGCAGAAATAATCGTGAATTAGAATGTACTTCGTCAAGATGGAAGAGGCGAGGGTAGATTGAAAACAATGCTCTGGACTACTTACAGGAAATATGACGGATGGCAAAGCAGGCGAGCGGTAATGGTGGACGCGTTGGATGTGGCAGGTGTGGAAGAGAGAAGAGAACGAAGGAGCAGTAGCGGTAGACGGCGAAGACATCGGTGCCAGTGAGTATCACCGAACCATTCAATCTTATTTTTGTGCGAACTGAATGATTTTAATCCAAACTAGAGGTGTCGATCCCTAGGTATACTACCGTCGGTTACCAACCTACCACGGTAACGATTGTGATAAGCATTTTTTTCATTACCGATCAAGTAAAATGGACGGTAATCATCGGTATATCAACTAATTTTTAAATTTATTTTCTATCCAATAACTAATAAGTCATATTTACACTTAACAGTTAACACTATAGTCTCTACATGAGTCTTAATATTTTTTTACTGTCACTTAACTTAACCCTCTGGCCTCCTATGGATTGTGAATCACCGAGCGACGCCGACTTAGCCAAGAAGAAGCCATCTGTCGACACCGAGCGGTCAACCACTCAGCCGAGAAGAAGGCCTACGTCCCACACCGAACAAGAGCAGACACAGTCTTCTAAGTAAGGTGATTTTTGGTGCAGGTTCGTTACATGAAAATTTTCATTCTCTGCACAGTTGTAAAATTGCCCTTTAGTTTTAGCCGTGTCACTAAAAATGCGCTTCAATACTTTTAGTATCTGAACTTTTAATAGTTGTTCCTTGTTCGGGTATCTCGGAGTTGAACTTGAAATAGTTGTTCCTTTTAATATCGAAACTGTTGAAAGAGATAAGTGAATATGGGGATAATATTGTAAATAAGGTAAAAGATAAACTATAAATCTTTACCTTATCTAGGATATCCCTATAATTACGGGATTTAAAAGATTGAGGGGATCATGGCTCAACCCTAATCTTCTTCTATATATCGTAACTCCCGCAGTGATGAAAAACGCAAGAGAGAAAAGAAAGACCAAGTCCTCCCGTGGAGTAGGGAATTCCCGAACCACGTAAAACCTGTTCTCACATTCATACACAAATCAAACAATCAAACCAACATGGTATCGGAGCAGGTTTGAAGACCTAGCCGTCATCTACCGATTCAAAAAATTCAGAACAATACACGATGAACCAAGAAGAAAAATTAGACGGGACTATGATCCCTCAGACAGAAATTCAGAGGTACTTGTCGGAGTAGTTCAACCAATTCATGGCATCTCAGACCGAAGGCAAATCACCCAAGGAGGATGGAGATGCCGCTGTCATCATTGACAAAAAATTGGACACTACCAACTACGTCCTTTGGACCCGTATGATGGAATTAGCGATAATCGGCAAAGACCGTTTGGAGTTCATCTTTGGAGAAGCAAGGGAACCAGCCAAAGACGATCCTGGCTATAAAGAATGGCGGAAGAAGGATACACAGGTTTTGCAATGGATCAACAAATCCATAGATAAACGGCTAGTAAACCAGTTCATATATTATCCAAATTCGTTCGAATTATGGAAAATTCTGGCTCGCACATTCAATGCAGGAGAAGATAGTCTCCAGATATTTTATCTGGTGACTAAGGCAGATAGAATTGTACAGGGGTCACTGCAATTGGAGGAATACTATTCCCTGTGCAATTCTATCTGGACTGAGATAGACCGGCGATGCCCAAACCCAATGAAGTGTATGGAGGATATGGCCAAATACAACCAAATTCTGGCAGAACACAAACTGTTCCGGTTCCTGGAAGGACTTCACCAAAACTGCGAAGCCATTACACGGAAAATTCTAAAAGAATCGCCCTTACCCTCAGTGGATGTTGCATACGTAACACTTCGATGAGAAACCACGTGTAGCCAGATTTGGAAGCTGATTGGTGCGGCCTCCGGCATCCCCACAGCATCATCAGGTGAAATTGGTACAGGATTAGCCACCTACGGGACAGTTCCAGAAAAGACCCAGGATCTGAAATTGGTCGGAAATCAGTCAAGCACGGGAGATCGTCGATCAGAATCAGCCAATTACAACGGCGAATCATCATATCAACGCCCCTTTTGTGAACACTGCCAGATCGTGGGCCACTGGAAGCAAATGTTCTGGGAATTGAGAAATTACCAGGGACATCGCGGCAAACAAAGAGGGGGTCGGAATAGCTACGGTCGAAGAGGCGGTCGGCCACCATTACGGACGGCGGTCACTCTACTACGGACGAGAACCCAACTGATGAAATTGCGAATGCAAACCTAGGGCACGGCAGAAACCAGCAAGAGAACGGGATCCGTATTGAACATTTGGAGACTCGAGTGAATGATCCACCGAAGCGAGGCCCGGGTAAAAACGGGGTGGCATGAAATTACCAGCACGCCCCTCCTCATTTCTAAATGCTAGATATTTTTGTGCAGGGATGTTTTGGTAACTTTGTTGATAATGATAGTGGATCGGACTGTGGGCAGAAACAGACATATTATGCAGGGATGCTGGGCCGGATGAGAATATTGGAGTTGGGCCAAAACAGGGAAATGCAAACTGTTTTTTTGCAGAATTTGGGCCCGAAACTGGATTTTTCGGGAAGCCCAGGGTTTTGAAAAATAGGATTTAATCCAAAAATCTCCCAGGCCCACATCATGCAGAAGTCCAATCCTAAGAAAAATTTGGAATGGATTTTCGATTGTGGGCTCACCGATACTATTACTCATGATATTTCTGATATTATCAAAGTGCAAAAAACTCCAAAGAAAATGGTTCAGACAGCGAGTGGGTCCTACGTTCCGGTGAAAGGCGCAGGAGTTATTGAGATTTCACCATCTATTCGACTGTCTAAATGTCTTTATGTGCCATCATTGTCATACAAATTGCTCTCTATCAGTCATATCTCAAAGGAATTAAACTGTGTGGTCCTCATGTACCCTACCTTCTGTCTCTTACGGGATATCCGTTCAAGGAAGATAATTGGGCGTGGAACTGAACGGGAAGGACTATACTATGTAGATGAAGTGGTCTCTAAGGGACGGACACTCTTGACTCGTGAGACACCTGATTCCCAAAGTTGGCTGTGACATCGTTGCTTGGGTCACCTATCTCATTCCTACCTTCGTCGGTTATTTCCTCAACTTTCGAAATTTCCTTCCCATTATGAGACATGTGTTGTGCCCAAAAGCCACATACAACCTTTTATTTCCAAGCACACTCGCGTATCGTATATGTTTTCGTTAGTTCATTCGGACGTTTGGGGTCCTGCTTCTGTTATTGGGGGACAAGGACTCCGATATTTTGTTTTATTTATCGATGATTGCACTCGGATGACGTGAGTCTATTTCTTGAAAAACAAGTCTGATGTATTTGAAAAGTTTATTTCTTTCTACAATATGGTGTCTACGCAGTTCCATACCAAGATCAAGATACTCAGGTCTGATAATGGAGGCAAATTTGTGAATCATCAAATGAAAACCTTCTGTTCTGAGCACGGGATGCTCCATCAGCCCACGTGCCCTCATTTCCCACAGCAAAACAGTGTAGCGGGACGAAAAAACTGTTTTCTACTCGAAATAACTCGTGCATTAATGCTTGAGTCGCATGTCTCGGCTCATTTCTGGCCCGAAGCAGTTGCAACCTCGATTTTCCTGGCTAATCGCCTACCCACTCAAAGCTTGAGCTTCCGAACCCCTAGTCAGGTACTCTCTGAGTTCACCCAGGTTTCCCCATCTATGACTTTATCTCCATGTGTCTTCGGGTGTACTATCTATGTTCACATTCCCAAGACGAGTAGGTCGAAGTTTGATGCTTATACAGAGAAGTGCATCTTCGTGGGTTATGGGGGCTCACAGAAAGGGTATCGTTGTTATCACCCACCAACCAGACGACTTCTGACCACTATGGACTGT
>JAOYMZ010050960.1:0-14007 GCA_025802335.1 Pinguicula primuliflora | reverse complement strand
TCCCAGGCTGACATAAAAGAAAATTTACCATCAAAGCAAGGCTGACATAAAAGAACACATGTGTTTTTTTTTGGCATAAGTGAATTTTAAATGGGGCATCCGGCTAGGGGTCCGGCTAGGGCATACCGGACCCCAGGGCCGGCCCTAGAACTTGACATGGGTGTAGTCCATGCCTTGGAGGTGTGTGATGAGGGCCTTTGTGGCCCTGAGCAATAAATTCGTCTCTGTGGCAGATGGAGGAGTGGGATGCCTTTGTGGGGCCGCAACAGGACCATCATGAATGGCTTTGTGCTACTAGTGTGATCTGTTGCAGTTGGGTAGAGGGAGGTCGAGTTGCCATGAACACATTTAGTTTCCCTTGTTCGATTTAAAGCAATCTGCACATGTTCACATTTCTTTTACCTATTCGTTTTAACTCATGGGACCAAACTTGTTTTTGAACAATTGTTAAATGCTGTAGTTCTTTTTTTATACTTACGGACACACGGGTTCACTAGTTTGGAAAAAATAAATCTGAGAATGAACTTTTTATTTATGCCTATATATCTATGCACTATTTTAAGGACACGAGTCATGATGGGTAGTGGTTAGCTCCTATTGTTTGTGGATGACAATTTTTCCCATTATGCATTTTATGAGTAGCAGGTGAGCGTGAGTTGATTTGGGCAGGTTCCTATATGAAATTTATTGCTATGGAGGAGTTTTTCCTATTCCATTGAGTAATTCCTCAACTGTTGATACTTGTATGCTTCTGGTTGAGAATAGGGTGAGAGTGGGAAGTCAAGTACATTTCGTATGTATGGATGGTTAGGATATATGTGAGTAAGTAAATAATTCTGAATGGAAATTGCATGTAGCTAGTTTTCTACTAGGGGGTGCAAGGATTCAAAGAGTACCCCGGGAAGGAGAAGAATATGTAGTGTACAGTGACATCTCGAAGAATGAACTTAGGTGTGCTCTCATGCAAGGAGAGAAGCTAATAGCCTATGCATCCCGACAATTGAAGAAGTATGAACTTAATTACTCGACACATGATTTGGAACTTGCGATGGTGGATGGAGTTGATAAAGGATTACGACATTAACGTACAATACCATCCCGGAAAAGCCAATTGGGTAGAAGACACACTCAGCTAAAAAGAGAATTCCAGATGTCATCGATGTTGGCGCGAGAGTGGGATAGCTTGGGAGTAGAGGTAGTAGATTCTATTTTGGCTCAAATGGTCGCGTTATGTGCCTAGTCTAGTCTTCTGGACCAGATACAAGAGGCTCAGTTTAGAAATATTGATATTCAGCGAGCCCTAGAGGTCACAGCCGAAGGTGATATTGACCATCGGATTACCCCGGGTGGTTGGTTTCTTAAATATGGGCGGATATGGATACTAAAGGACTCAACTTTGGAAGAAGATATCTTGAGGGAAGTCACAGGTCATGTACTAGTATCCTACAAAGATGTATCAAGATTTAAAGACAACATATTGGTGGTCGGATTTGAGACGTGAAGTAGCCGAATTTGTGGCAAAGTGTATCACTTGTCAGTTAGTTAAGGCAGAAGATCAGAGGCCCGAAGGAAAGTTGCAATCTCTAGAAATTCTTATATGGAAGTGGGAGCACATTACTATAGATTTTGTGATGGGTTTACCTCCGAAGTCTCGAAAATAGGATGCCATTTTGGTGATTGTAGATAAGCTTACGAAGTATGCTCACTTTTTTACCATCAAGATCACTTACACCATGAGCCAGTTAGCTAAGGTGCATGCTGAAAATATTTTGAAGTTACACGGAGTACCCCTTAGAATTGTGTCAGATTGGGATGCGAGATTTACATCCCGATTCTGAAAGAGTTTGCAAGCAAGCCTTTGCACCGAATTGCGACTCAGTATCGCTTATCACCCACAGACTGACGGTCAATCAGAGCGGAATATTCAGACATTGGAAGACATGCTGCGAGTCTGTATTTTTTACTTTAAGGGGAGAGGGATAAATACATGCCGCTGGTAGAGTTCGCTTAAAACAATAGCCATCATAGTAGTTGGGTACGGCATCGTATGAAGCTATCTATGAACATCGATGCAAGACTCTGTTGTACTGGAATGAAGTGGGAGAAAAATACATCACCGGACTAGAGATGATACAACATGCTAAAAAGAAGGTCAGAGTAATTCGGAAAAATCTACACTGAGCTCAAGATCATCAGGAAAGTTGGGTTGATTTTAGACGTCAATCCATGACTTTAGAGGTGGGGAGCAAAGCATTCTTGAAGGTGTAATGCCGACTAGCATTGCCTCCTACTCATCCGAAAATGCATAACGTATTTCACGTGTCTCTACTCCGCCGATATGTGGGGAATCCAGATCACGTGTT
This sequence comes from Pinguicula primuliflora, assembly GCA_025802335.1. Lineage (NCBI taxonomy): Eukaryota > Viridiplantae > Streptophyta > Magnoliopsida > Lamiales > Lentibulariaceae > Pinguicula > Pinguicula primuliflora. The sequence goes on along the minus strand of JAOYMZ010050960.1, from coordinate 11,644 downwards.
AGAAGTGGAGAAATTTCCGGTTACTAAAGATCTGAGTCAAGTAGAGGAGTCGATAAGAATTTTGGATTTCAAGGAAGTGTCACTGAGGAAATGACTGGTTCAATATATGAAGGTGCAGTGACGCAATTACTCGAAGGAAGAAGCGACATGGGAAGTGGCACAGGATATCTATGATGCATACTCTCAACTATTTGAGAGGGAGGGTAGAGCGAGTTTTAGGGACGAAACTCAAAATTAAGGGGGGAAGCCGATAAGATATGTGGATTTCCAAAAAATTATTAAAAATGTTATTAATTGTTTCAATGCGACATGGGCTTTAAAATTGGCCCATAAGGAAATAAAGCATAGACCCAAGACCATTCTAAAATATGAGCCCTGTTTCACTGCCGTGGAATTAGTCTGACTATGGCTGTATTGCTGGTCGCACATGGTATACAGAAGAAGGAGAGGGAGGCGCACGCATGTAGATGGAAACAGGGAGATGCAAGGCGGAGAAGGAGCAATTTCTCGAGGTATGTCATCTTGATCATTAGCATGGGGTTGGGGATTGAGTAGAGAAGCATGCCGTTGTGTTCTTGGTCAACCGAGTCGCAACATAGGAGTTCAGATTGCTAGTGGTCTGTGATGTACATGTTCATGTATTTGGTTGCTTGAATGTCTATTTCATTATTGGATGAGAATTCGCGTGTGCTGATTGTTACTTGTGTAATTTATGGTACACTGTTATGTTGACTTTGATGCGTGATTCTGTGCGATACTTGCGAATTGTGTTTGGATGTTGAGAATGTTCCGCAGGATGGTGTGAGTACGGAGATGCCAGGATGATGGTTGCTTTGCCTGGATGAGCCACATGGATGACAAGTCACTGTGGACTGCGCTGTGTGGTAGCCTCGGCAGAATTGCCGAATGAATGCGCTGGTGGAAAACTTTGATCGAAAGCATCGAGCGGTTCGACGTGAGGCACGAGATGTGGGAGACTGAGGTTGAAGCGTGTGCGTTGCGATGCATGGGCGACAACGGGAGGCCTTTGTTGCCTCGGAGTACAGCCTATGTGGCTGTAGGTGAGCCGGGCCATCGCGACGGCATCGAGCGGAGCATGGGAACGGATCCTGGGCATGATGTGTAGCAAGTACCTACGAGCAGGGCCTTTGTGGCCTTGGCTGTGGGTCGTACGGCGGATGGTGTGTAGGGTGGCGCCTCTGTGGCGCCACGGTCGGCCCGTCACGGTTATGTGCTACTGACAAGACTGGCTGAGGAGTAGTGTGTCACGGCTGAGAGGTTGTCGTCGCGAGGCCATGTAGATGGTAAAGGGAGATCGATTCGGCTATGTTAATTGCCTCATGATTTTCCGTGAGTTGTCCTTTGTGTTTATATGGTTTGTCGGCAAACAAACAGCACACCCTCATTCGTTCATGGAGGGATTTTATGCCGTTGGGATGCTGGTGGGATGTGGTTGTTCATGTATTGATTAAGAGGGTGTCCTGAACATTCATGTTTAGCTTATTTGTTTACGTGAAATTATTGATTGACTTAATGGGACGCGAAGGATCTAAGATTATCTACTGAGCTTCTGAAGAAGCTCACGATTGGTTGTTTCATGTATAAATTCCAGGTTATGTTCAAGAAGTCACTAAACGTGGTTAGATGCACGTGGAGATCACAACTTAGGAGCACCACTTTATTTTGATCTTCGTTGAACCTTGTTCTTGATTGTTGCGAGCTAGACTATTTCGGTTAAGACTTGTCCTGGTACTAAATTGTACGTTTTTGACCTTAGACAGTAGTCTTGGATTTATTTGATTAGTTATTATCGCTGCTCTTTTAAATTTGTGCTTATATGTGCTTGGGTGTAGCGCATGACCTACACTGCCCTAACGAACCCCAGGTTAAGAGATATATTAATGTCAAAAAAATTGGGTTCGTTACAACAAGCTTCCAGCATCTATCCACCATCTCAAACCGGGGTTAACAATAATGCTACAGTGTACTCTTTACAGGCATGTGCTATAGACTTTGAGGCCAACAGACCAATGGAATCCGTATTTAACTTCGACTTGGGTACAAATGAAGTCCTATGATGTGCACTCTTCGCTAGATGGAAACGAAAACCAAGTAAAATTCCCCTTTTAGGAGCCAGTCTGTTAGCAAGTGCACACACAAATACAATCTTCGATTCACGACTAGAAAGAATGGTGTATCTCAGTTACAACACAATGAATTTCTAGTACGAACAGAACTACATAAGTTAGCCACATTTCAACTAGCAGAACAGGGAAATATAACAATGGCTCAAATTACATAAGAATGGAGATGTAAAATAGGATGATCTGAATAAACATTACAACCTATCTCGGCTACTGAACATGATCATTCGAAAAATACTACATATAATACTGACTACTATGTACTAAACGGACCATAAGTGATCAACGAACAACAGAAGTCCTCACATACACATGATACAATACAAAATTTACATGTACATGGATCTGTGAAGGGAATCTGCCAAACAAAAAATGTACTCCAAAGAGATCTCTCATCAGCGAAAGTAACCGTACAGCTCCAAGAAGCATATGCAGAAGCTCCATGGATTCGTGGCATCGGCTGTGGGACCGGTCAGGGCGACACGGAAGAATCTGAATGGGAGAAGAGCGTTGGGATCGACCACAGGCCACGACGCAAACTGTCCAGGCTTGCACATTGTTGTATCGCTCTCGTGCACTCTCAGGTTGTTCCAGTTGGCTCCATCTGCTGAGCCCTGCAAAGTTCATCGTGCAGACATTCTTGTTAAAAGCATAATGTTTTAAACGATCTGAACCGCGAATGCTATGATCAATAGCCTGTATAACAAAACAACCCAGATATGTTCTGATGATCCTCCGCCAAACCATGCAAGTTTTGTGAATGTTCACTTTCCTGGTTTCGTTTTCTATTTCACTGATCAAAATACACATGTTATACCCATGCATAGTTATCAAAATCCTACGATTCACGATTCGAATCCTACGATTCGATTTAATTCTAAGATTAAACGATTCAAATAATAGATATGAATCCTTTATGCCCATCAATTGTCTGAATCGTAAGATTCAGGTACGATTTGGGATTTAAATCTTACGATTCACGATTCAAACATCAATATTAAATATTAATAATTATTTATTTATAAAATTATAATATTTATTTATAATATTTTTATTATAAAATATTTATTTTAGTATATTTTAAATTATGACCGAATCTTTACGATTCACGATTCAATTCGATTTACGATTCAAAAATTGATCATTACGATTTACGATTTGAATCCAAATTTGATAAGTGACAACTATGCCCAGGTGTACTATACAAGGTTCTACAACGAGATGCAAACTGGAGCTGGAAGAGATTTAAATCATGCTTTAGAAAGTCAATACCTGCAAACTCCAATATCTGATGAAAGCCCGAGATCCATCCTGCCTCAAAGTGTAATAGTTGCACATTAACTGTGGAAAAACGAAACATGGGTGACGCAAATATCAACGCAATGGAAAATCAGCCACCATTATAAGTTCATGGGTGAAACTTGAAAGTAAGAAGACCTGATGCCCATGTCCCAAGTCAACCATCCACCAAGCTGTGTTTCTTCCGTTTTCCATTCTTGGCCCGGCAAAAGATGTCCCCTTTCAATCAACAAGTGCATTTCAACTTTTACGACAACGACGTATATGTGTAACGTTTCTGCGGATTGAGGATTAACTTCATACCTGGTAACTCCTGGAGACTATAACTTTTGGGTCAGAAAATCTTGAAAGTGGACTGCTTGCTGTAATAATTATTTTCTGAGACGAATAGTTCAAGTGAGAAAAGGAATTAACTTCTATCCCGACTCCCATCAGAGAATAACAGAAGACCGGAGGTCAAAAAAAGTGTACCTTTGATAGAACAGGATTTAGCCATTGGTGTTCCCCGTAGGACGTGCCTGCAAAGTACAATACACCATTGCTGTCTCCGTCGCATATGTACTGGAGTTCCTTGAAACTGGATTTTCGATGTTGGAAGTTACTGTGGAGAGAAAATTCATCATGATCATTACATAGAGAGCTACTTTCATGGTTTTTTAGGATTCATTACAAGGGAAATTTTGCTCCGCTGCATCAATGAAGTGCTTTAAAGATACAAAAATCATTCGCCAGCAGCGAAAGTGAATGCATATTCAAACATTCATCAGGGTATGGAGCCAATTATCATCTTCTAACACTCACCTAGAGTCTTTCACGCGTGCAGAAGTTCCTAATTCAACAAAATCAATTGCTTCTTTGACCTGAGGAGGAACATAAATTCTTATGTAAATGACAATGCAGAATGACTCGCGGCCTAAAAACTAAATATCTCAACATACCAAATGGTTGACTCCAGGAATGAGCATGCTAAGGTTGCTTCTCTCCAACTGCAAAATTGGATGTACTGATGCTTAGAAAATGGTCCAATTAAATAACTTTGGACTCATCTTCAGAAGCTAAAATACAGAGAGAGATTCAGGACACACCTCCTGAAGCAGGGTAACAGGAAGTAAAGGAAACCGCACCAAACTCAAGAGTTTTGTAAGTGCACAGAGCCTTTCACCGAAAACATATTCAGGTGTTGAATCCATCATCATGTCATCCACCATACCCCACCCAATCAACTCATGGGCTTTGCAACACCAAAGTAAAACTGCGTTGAGAACTCGTTCTTCAGAGGTTACTGTCAAATCTGGATTCTGTAGAAAGCAAAATTGACATGAGATGCATGACGCAATAGAACAAATCAGGTGTTGATTTAATCACATGGATGAGTTAGTATCACCTTGATGTTGAGATTATATATCACAAGTATACATCACTTAATATGGGCTGACAGAAGAATATACAACTAAAAGTTAACGTAATCTTGTAAATACTTTGAGCTGGAAGCATGAGCACGAATCACCTGAAGAATTTGTCGAAATGTTGATTCGTCTAGCATGACAAAGTCGATGCTGGCAGTAGTGCAATAATCAAAATGCATAGAGAATTTCCTCTCACATGCTTCTTGGATTAGTTCACATGACGGAATGGATGTAACTACTTGCAAAATACTGCACACTGAGTCCTGCAACAAAGTTCAAAAGTTAGGTACTCAAACAACCTAAAACAATTGAGCCAGAACTGTCTGCTGCCTCGTCCACTAAACTTGGCATAATAGAAAAACTTGCAGTATGAGCTTCTGCCAATAGACCTCCTCATCCCTGCATATAGTATGTACAGGAGAGGTATCAATTTTCAATTTATTTGTCATAAAAAAACCTATTTGTGATCAGAAGCTGGACTCTTCACCCTCCATTCTTCTTTTAGTTCGAAATAAGACGCGCCGGATTTAGTTCAGTGAGAAATCAACAGATACAGATATAAGATAATAAGATGAAATGCTCCGTGTTACCTCAGATAGGTGTTCTAGAAGTCGCTTGCAACATTCTTGATGAAGAAGAGAAACCCCAAACTGATCCGCCAGTAAAAGCAGCTGGAGAAGCAATGTATCGCTATCCATGGATTCTTCCATGAGAATTTCCCCGCTATACATGAAGTCGAGCATAATCTTGAATGCTTCAAAGCAAACATCTTTCAAGCAAATCTTTGACGACACACTTTCATTCATTCCATTAGTTAACATCTACATGTGTTCCATAATACCAAATTAGTCGGTTTCTACATAATAATAGGTAAATAAAACATGCTAGTGCAATTTCAAAAATCAATATATACTAAACATCTCATGGAAGTCCCAAACAGATTCAACCTTTATGTTACATCGGTCACTCACTCGTAGTAGCAGCTCCATTTTAGCAAAATATTTTTTTTGATATATTTGCACCTACCTGTCAACATTTTTCTAATTTTTTATATAAATTAAAGGCTGTTCAATCACAGTATATTGACTTCCTGATGCCAAGTAGCACCTTACCTTAGTGAAAGGGGCACTCCATAAGCCAAGAATGATTTTATGAGCCTTTACAACATGACCATGGCCTTCAATATAGATATCCACATCACTGTACATGCTGTTCACGCGAAACCCGGTCAGCCTCTTAACTTTAATGGGTAATTTGTTAAGGAAAATGGTGTAGGAGTTGAGCTTGAAGCCTGGATATGATATCTCTATGTTTTTTCCCGAGTCGAAGAGCTTCTTGTTGAGCTTATAGCGTTCCATCATTTCTTCACACTGCTTTACCAATTTATTTACGTGGAATTTTGAGCTTAGAGCTTTCATTGTACATAGATGCGACTCGGGAACCTAATCAAATTTTCACAAAAGAGATGTTAAAAAATGTTGAAGAACCTAAAAACAACTCTCGAATCTACATATATATATCTTACAACGTATAAACCGTTGCTGCAAAATTGAAATATACGAAGGATTTATCTTCTTTTGCATAAAATTTTGAGTGCAGTTTAAGAGGTCTACGATTGCATTATATAATCAAGAAACAACTTACCTTGGTATTGCCTGTATATATGTATTGAAGAAAAGCATGGAGAATTGGATAGGAAACATCTTGGAGCTGGATAAAGTCTTGTCCTGAGGGACTCAAACCAAAATCTCCTGACGCAGCAAGAATCGCCTTATGTGCCGGGATGGGCTGCTTCTCCCTTCCAACGATAAAAAACACATCAGCCAGTTCCCAGCTCTCAAGAAAATTTTCAAGTCCCCAATGATCATAATCTCCATTGTCTTCCAACTTCTCATCCATATCTTCCATGTCATTATATTCGCCGAGATCCACATGCTTCCACAAGGATATATGGTTTTGAGTCAGGGGAAGAACATTAACATTGCGGTATCCGACATGCCTATCCCAACTGCTAAGCCCGATATACTGAACACTGAAAACCGGGTTTGAATCGAGCCATTGAAAAATGAGATTTTGGAAAGGATACCTCCCCTTGCCAATGCTTATAAGCCCATCATATATGCTGATCCAGTAACTCTGAAATGTTGAAGTGCAGTAAAGGTCGACTCCAGAAACATCTACAACCGTCTTCCCATTGACCTCAATATTCAACCTCTTGTTTCTGTGGCTACCGATAATCACCGTGTAATGTGGACTATTGTCTCTTTTGTAATGATAATGCTGACTGCCAGCATTTTCACGAAAGACAACTGTGACATCGTTGTATGCGAAGGCATCGAAAGCTACACAACCTCTACCAGCTTCTCTGAACCTCAAATCATCATGCCAAGCACACTCGAATGGAGCAACTGTGAGGAATCTTTTATATTTCTTCTCCATAAAAGATAGTCTTGCTCACTTATTGCTTCCTCTGTAAATAATGCGGAAGTTATAACTTAATATATCAAGCAGAAAAGCCTGAATCAACTCGTTATCCTACTTGTGAAGATCTCACAAATTCAGAAACAAACACACACGCACCATCACCAAGTAGCAGTCTAATTATTGGAGGATAAAGGATTTGGCAAAAAATTTACAGTAACATCATATTTATACAATTATCTGAGCCAATAACATCATATCCACACTCTCAAGAAACTCATCAAGAATTCAAATCTTTAAACAGGGTACATAAAAAGTATCAAAGTACCAACAAGTCTTCGGATTTCAAGAGTCGCCAGATCTAAAAATCAATTTCCCAAAGAAACAGCCCTGACACAATACAGATACTGAGAGATAAAAGATGAATAGCGGCAGTCTGAGGAAGAATAGCATCTTGGTTGAAAACTCCATAGCAGCCAAAATTTATAAGAACTACTGGGACAGAAACTAAAGTTCAAAAATTATCAGAGGACTAGCATTGTTATGTTTCACGATCGTCCATCCGAGATAAACAAATATTGGATAGATAGGAAAGATCTTCAAGACATGGTAATCTGTGTAGTCCGAGATAAGCACAAGAAATTGCCAGCAGTGATAAATAAATAAAAAAGCAAATAAACAAAGTATTGATCCCCACAAAACTACTCTAAATATCCATTCCCGTGCACAAGTTGCCAAGAATCCTACACCACATTCTCATCCCATTATAATACACAAGAAGAAGAAAAAATCCAATCCTCGAACAAAAAAAAACTAATTTAATCAAACCCAATAGTTCCAATAATATAGGCACAAAAAAACAACCATAGAACAAGATTCTGGAGAAGATGAAGGCTCAGATTTCATGGATAAACACCTTAACGAAAAAAACTGTAAATACCTGATTGGATCATCCTCAACACAATCGTCTTCAAGACTAGGTTTTCGCGTCCTTTAAAATAGTAATCATTAAACCGAAATCACCTTGGCCTTTATGAAAAAAAAAAGAGGCTTGATAATTGTTCGACAAGTCTTTCTCAAAAAATAGTAATGATTAATAATGACCGGATAGTAATCATTAATAATGATTAATAATGACCGGATAGTAATCATTAATAATGATCGTTGATAATTGTTCGACAAGTCTTTCTCGAAAATCACCTTGGCAATGGCCATTAGTTCGACAAGTCTTTCTCAAAAAAAAAAACAGTAATCATTAATAATGACCGGATAAGTTGATAATTGTGAGTGATAATAAAGGAAGAATAATGGTACTTTTATTTTTGTAGAAATGAATTAGTAACAAAGTGTTGGGACATGTAGCATCACTCATAAAGGAAAGGTGACCACAAAGGGTCCTCAACACCACGCCATTGTGCACGGACGTGGCATTTGGTACGAAAAAAATATGAATTATCTATTAACGAAAATGTCGGTATACTTCTACATAAAAAATAATAATAATAATAATGTTACTGGTATCTTTTTTTGGAATCCTATTTTTAAACTTCATGATGTGACATGTATCATAATCATTCAATAAAAAAAATCACACATGAAAAGTGTGGTTGTGATGCTTACCACATTATCGGATTTAAAAATAGGATTCCAAAAGAGGATACATGTAGTATTACTCAAAACAAAAGGGGGGCATACCTGATCGGAATTTTATTTTATGATAATATATTAAAATATTGTTGTGAAAACTGTTCTATTAAAAATTGCAGAAATGATATAGCTCATGTGGAGTGAGCACGCAAACTTAACGAAATGACAGGTGTCCATCTCTCACTGGATGGTCCAAGAGTGTTGGCCATCCAGTGAGCGAATTAAAATCCAACACATCATTTTCTTGCAGCCTTCGTAACCTTTTCGGCGTGCGCCATATACGTCCTTTAAAAATTGGTATAAAGTAGGCGTGTCGGCTGTCGGGCAGATGGATGCGTTTGCCACCATTTTTACATTTGCATAGCTAGTATTGTTCTCGTCCATAATGGGAACAGGAGCGGACAACGGATTCGAGAAAGAAATAGAAGTGAGCTTATATAGTGTATGTGGTGATACAATCAATCACGGGGTTCATATTTTAATAAGGGTAAGTCACATCTTCCTTATAAGTTGGATTACATATGCACCTATGCACACGTAATCCGAGTTCAGATAAAATATGTTTCTAATAATGCATTGTACTTCCGATCGGAGGTATCCACGGTATATTTTTTCTCCTTTTTAGGGACTAGGTTAAATACATTTCATATCCACACCAATCTCAATTAATTTAAATTACAAATAATGGTTTATCAAACTGGGCATGAGATTAACAAATTGAAGTTACGAAAGATATTACTTTTCAGATGTTATTTTTACAATGCCGGAGTTTTGCAAGATCCATATATATGAGCTCCCGGTTTGTGGTGCCGGAGTTCCAAAATGTGGACGAAGTTCCGCGAACTACGAACCTTAAATATTGGCTTATTGCTTGCTTCATGTTATTTTTATTAAAGTTTTAAAGTTTTCCGAAAAAAAAACAAATAGAAACTAATGTTCTTACATATTTTGTAGATTTCGGCCTTACTAATATGTGTATGTGGTACCAAAGTCAGGGCGTGGTCGGATCTACTGACTGGAATCGAAAAAGGAACCGCATTGCATTTTTATCGTGGAAAATGGTTGGATCTAGAAAGCAATTTGTCTCGGATCTTGACAATACGTGATTGTGGCGGATCTATAAGGCTGCTCAGAGCTCATTCCCAAGCTACTATTAAATCTCTTAGGGTCCGTTTATTTGACAGAATTATCTGTCATTATGTGGTATTCACGTGGCATTAGCTCGTAATATCATATTTACTACACACAAAAAAAATAGTGGTCAAATTGGGTAGTGGCATTGAAAATCGGATCACGCGCCATTTTAGCATTAACTTATCATCCAGACTCAAAAAATAATGCCACAAAAATCATGGCATTGGACTAATTCCACTTTCTCTCTTCATATCCACCCTCCAATATTCTCACAAATTACATCAGATTACCATCACATTAAATCTCCCACCCAAACACATTTACGCCGCCAACTGCAGAACGAGATACAACTCCGTTCGAAGAAATAGAAATTCAAACTCGCTCAATCGTCAAATTCAAAGGTAAATATTGCTTACTTTAATTGAATTTTTTATTCCCGCAAGTCGAACATACAATGTGAATTCTCGTTCCAGCAGATTTTTTCAAATTATATGTTCGCTCCTGTTCGACTTTTTTACGCTTATTTGTACGTTTAAATGGAGAATTATTTGAAGGGTGATAATAAATTGAAGGATTTATGGTATCTTGATAAATTGTTTGAATTCGACCAACTTGATGAAGATGCTCAGTTGAGACGACCACGGCGTTTAACCCTACTAATATATAGTCTTAATTCAAAGAGACAAAGACAGTCTGATTTTGTAGATAGAATGACAAGTGGGGTGTGCATTAGAGTGCTTTAACAATCTTAGAATGCACAAGGAAACATTTAAAAAACTTGTAAACCAATTGGTAAAAGAGGGAGGAATAAAGGATAGTAAATATGCATGTGCTAGTACACAGACTGCAATCTTTCTGCGTTTATTGGGACATCATCAGAAAGTTAGGATACTTGGAACAGACTTTGAAAGAAGCTTTAGAACGGTTAGCAAATTCTTCCATAGAGTGTTAGAAACTATTCTTAGACTATCAAGTCATTTCGAAGCCATACCCAAATCTGTAAGTGAAGGATGTTCCGATGGAAGATTCAAATACTTCAAGGTATTACAATCCTCAACAATTCCTCTTCTTGACTTAACGTTGTTGGATAGTACTAGAACTAATGCTTCTGAATGATCTTAGGACAGTTTGGGTGCATTGGATGGTACGTACATTCCCTGTCATGCAGCTAGAGGTGATTCTGCAAGATATAGAACGGGAAAGGGTCACATAGCATTTAATGTTCTTGGTGTGGTGGACACTAATGGAAAGTTTGTGTACGTAGCAAGCGGTTGAGAGGGTTCTGCCCCTGACAGTAGGGTATTGTATAAGGCATTGATTAAGGATCTTGGATTAAAGGTGCCACAAGGTAACTGATGTTCAGTTTATCAAGGGCTCTCTTGAGCTATCAAAGTCAGATAAGCATTCAAATGGGTAACCTCCATCGAGGGCTCGCATCTTTCGCTCATTACGAGCCTTCAAACATGCTTTCTTCGATTTGAATTCAGCCTTTTCCTCACGCTGACGTTTCCTTCGTAGTTCTTCCTTCCTTACCTTGTCCTCATAATCCAGTTTGCTCTGCGCCTCGTCCACCATTCTCTGCATCTCCTCCTG
>JAOYMZ010050949.1:0-14009 GCA_025802335.1 Pinguicula primuliflora | reverse complement strand
GTGTTTACTACGTTTGAAGTTGATACCGGTAACGCTCCAAATCAAAATCAAACTCGAAACATTAAATCTGGAGTAAACAGACCCTAATAGATCTTCATGGAAATATTGTGTAGAGAAGGCCAGGGATGCGGATCCAAGTAGCAACATTTTTAATATGATCCACCTACGTGTCGAAATCACTTTGCCAAGGAAAAACACGGATGTAGTGGCTAGCAATGGTGTGTGGTCCTTCAAACAATGCCTTGTTGTAGTCTTCAGGATTAGAACAACGAAGAAGATAAAAGTCATTGTCAATATCATCCAACTCAAATCACCCTTTGGTTTCCAATGAACATGTAGATTCCGCATAAATGATTGATAACCCATGTATCTCCCTAGAGGCCGAATGATTAGGGTATTCTTCATACTTTCATCCATCTATTTTTGAACATTTTCTACGAACATGATAGAAGGCCTCCCTTTGCTTTGTGCATAAATCACTTCACCAGGACATAACTTATCGACTTACAAGAGGAAGAAGAGCCTTGCGCCAGCAGTGATTTGTAGGAAGGCGAATTCGAATCCGTAGAAGGCAACGAAATCCTATTCTTATTGGATTTTGCCTGAGTATTCAATGGGGCCTTCGGGGATGGTGGATCCGCCGGCGGAACTTTCAGCAATAGTGGAAAATCGATGGTCGATCTAGTATCCATATCCTCCATCGGAAGGATAGACGGAAGAAACACAATGAACTCAGAATCAAGATGAGAGAATTCTCGAAGTTCTGTACAGGAGGGTTTCTGGAACTTTCGATTGGTGCGTTTAATTTCTTTTTAAGTAGTATAAGGATAAAAACTATATTAATTATACACATACATAATTTTTTTCACTCAAATGACATGTTGACATTTGTTATTATAATTGGACCCCTTAAATTTACCACATTTGTTTTGGGTGTGATTGGATCTCACGTCATACAATGTGTCAATATTACATTAATCATACATAATTATGTAAGTTTACCATTATTGAATGGGAAAAGGATATAGCGCACCCCCAATCATGCGCACACTCTCACATGTGATGCAGGTGGAACCGACACACACTAATGTTGGTGTGTGTGTGTGCGCGCTTGTGAGGGGGTGTGCAGAGGTGTGTGTATAATATGGGGGTGCGCTATATCATTGCTCTATTGGATGGCACTCAAAGTACACCTCTCGGCACAACATCATTTACCACATCAACCCCACATCACATAGCATAATAAAATAATAAAGTAAAATTATAATTTATTTAGGATCTATTATTTATAAAATTTATAATTATAGGATTTAGCATTTATAGAATAGAGTTTTAAATTTGTATGTCGGTGATTTTAAAAAAATAAAATAGTAAGATATATATGTTTTTACGGTTTATAGCGGTTTAGAGTTTATAGCATTTAGCACTTAAGATTTATAGGATAGGAGTGTAAATTTTATACGACGACGAAGTCATCGTAATATTAATTAAAATTTTAAAATTAGTAATATTCATATATTTTAATTTGTGGATGCTATGTGATGTGATCTAGATGATGTGGCAAATGACTGATGTTGCCATGATGATGTGGAGGGAGGTGCAATATGGGGTAAATTTGCGTCTTTGCCCTGTCAATTACAGAGCATTACGAAAATGTCTTATCACGTTGCTGCCTACAGCGCGGCAGGGCTCCACGCAACTGCCTTCAGTGTGGAACTTAATCCGTGCTGGAACCTCTAGCGTGGATTAAGTTCTGAGCTGAAGACAGCAATGCCCTCTCCCTCTATATGTATGTTGCTCCCCCTTTCAATTCTCACACTCATTATATTTACCCTTTGAAATATGGATACCAAGTGTCCTGCGAGCTCGAGCCCTCCACTGCTTCCAGAGTTGACTATAGATATTCAATTCGACATGATGACATTCACGTGAGCCATGAGTAAGAACTTGCACATGTAATTTGATCTCGGCGTCAATCGAATCGAATGCCTTCACTTCATGCATCGGAGCACGCGTCATCGCTCGATCGTAAAAATGCTGTGTTTTCTCACTCCACGCATCAGGAGATGATGTCATTCATAAACAATCACTCCTGCATGTGTTGAAGCAGTCAATGCAGCTCTCACGTGTCTGTTGCACGATCGATGTGATGAACAAACGACATGCACCCCTCAACACTTCACCTGATTTGTGGTCATGATTCCACATCATGGTCCTCCATCGTATGCTAGTGTCCACATCTCACGCGGAATGTTAAATAGATATTTGTGTGCTTTAGGACTCCTGCGATAGATCCTGTTCATCTGATTGTGGAACTTGGTCTGGTTTACTCGTGAACTTGCTTTACATGTCATTCCCTTGGCCACATTGCATTTGCAGTCACGTTTCAAATTTGAGCATATACGCCTATACAACATAGGCAAAATCGAGAGTCACCTTATTCATCATTGAAAGTGCTTACGTGAGGAATAGCTCTAAGGATTACCGAGCCCGTGTTTGAAATCAAATAGTGATGCCTATCATCCTTCGATGTAACCTGCTCTTCCAATTTCTCGAGAAACTAATGTAACGCTTCTGTGGTCCCTTCATCTACCACTACAAATGCAACTGGCAATATGTGTCCACTAACATCTAATGATACCGCGACAAGTAATTTTAACCTGTACGGACAATAAATATGTGTTCCATCTACAGACAGAACAGCGAGACAATATCGGTAACCAACGATGCAAGGATCAAAAGTTCAGAACACATATTTCAGCTACTTCTCATTCGGGTCGGCAGTATCCTCAACCCTCCAATCCACAACATGTGTCGGATCTCAATGTTGTAGTGCTGCGAGATAGATAGGTAGACGTGCAATACCTAGCGTTCACGTACCATATTTATTTCACTAGCACGTTGGACTGCCCACCAAGCCTTTGAATATCGAATTTCAAACCCGTATCTATTTTGCACCAACTGCTGACTCATATATATCGTGAATCCTAAAAAAATAAAATAATGATAAATATATAGAGAGAGAAATTCTCAGGTGTACAACCTTATATGTACACCCCGTGTACAGCCATAATCTCAGCCATCAGATTTGTGTGTGTTTGGGTGTGTTTGAGCGACGTGGATGACTGAGATTTTGGCTGTACACCGGGTGTACATATAAGGTTGTACACCTGAACAAATCTCAATATATATATATATAACCCATATAGGGAAATCTTCATATGCACAATCTTTATATGCACATCCATGCACAATTTTTTCGTAGCACCATTCATTTTCGAAATTGGTCGTACCATTCGAAAGCTTATACATATGTGATGAAAATCCACATGTTCCGACACGATTCCGACAACTTTATCACCAGAAATTTCTAAATTCCTTTTCCCTTGGGTTAAATAGTCCTTAATAGAGTTTTAGAAATTATCGACGATAAAGTTGCAGTACCTAGATTTTTTTCGGATTAGGCTGCGAAACTTGTGTACAACAAATGTCTTCGTAAGATTACGGTGGTACTCAATCACCACATTAGGGACACAACTGTGCTCTGACCCAATATACGTTATTTCCCATTTGCAACCGTCAGGTCAGTAAATCACAGTGAGCGCCCAATCACATCCTTGACCTTCAGAAAAATGCTTACATGCGAGATACCACCGTTTCTTATAACTCTTTACCACAAAAAAGTTCTCTCTTCGCCATAATATCATACTTTGTTACAGCATGTTGCAGATGAGACTTTTTTTTGGTTAAACAAAAATTTTATTCACAAATATACCGATATACAAGAGTTCATTCCATACATTGTACAGGGTTCATTATCCATTCCGAAAAACCATATGTAAACCCTGTTTGATGCTGTGCTCGCAGCCACTCCCATGTATGGTGCTGAATTTTTATCAGTAGCTGCTCCGGGACAAAGGCACAATCTTCAAAATGTTTCTTGTTTCTTCCTGTCCAAATTGTTCAAGCTGTTACCATCCATAAGATTGTCCATTTGTCGTTTGATATCCCTGCTGGTTTTACTTCAAAGAATGCTTCCAGTTGTATGGTAACAGGGACGGCCAGCCATTCTGCAATTTGTATCCAGACTTGTCTTGCCAACCTGCACGTTTGAAATAGATGTTGCTCGGTTTCATCATCGTCCCACCTTCCTAGAACCGTCTGAAATCTTTTGATAACCGGATCCCACATTGAGTTCCTATTTTCTCTTGCCTCCACATGTAATCTTGATGTTATCCTAGGAGCATTTTGCAAACAGGATGGTGTCGTCTGCGAACTGTAGGTGGGATATTTTTATCTTGTCTTTCCCCACTTTCATGGGATCAATGAGTCCCTCTTCCACTGCTTGCTTCAGCATATAATCCAGACCTTCAGCTACTATCAGGAAGAGGAAGGGAGAGAGAGGATCTCCCTGTCTCAAGCCTCTCTGTGGTATAAATTCGGTTGAGGGACTGCCATTTATCAGAATGGAACTAGTAGCAGATTGTAGACATTTCTTAATCCATTTTCTCCATTTTCACGGGAATCCCAGATTTTCGAACATATTATCCAGAATTTCCAGCTCACCGAGTTAAATGCCTTTTCAAAGTCCAATATCAGAATCAACAGGGGTGCTTTAGTACATGTAGCCTCATGGATCAGTTCGTTTGCGCACACTATCCCACTGTTATCTGTCTGTCGGCCAGGAATGCCAATTGGTTCTCTGAGATTACTTCAGGTAATGCTTGTCTGATTCTAGCTGCTAAGCACTTGGAGATGATTTTGTATGTACAACCTATCAGAGTTATTGATCTGAAATCATCCGCCTGTTGAGCAGAATTCCTTTTCGCTATGAAGGCGATACTGGCTGCATTACTGCCTCTTACAAGCTTACTATTTGTGTGGAATTCCTGAACCATTTCAATCAGATCTTTTTTCATAGTCGGCAGAATCTTCTTGATGAAGTTAAAGTTCATACCATCTGGTCCTGAACTCTTTTGCCCCCAACAATTGTTGATTGCTGCTAGAATTTCCTCTTCTGAGAATTGTTTGATCAGATTTTGTCTTGTACCAGCACATAGAGTAGTTCTATGGATGCATTGCAATCTTGGTCTATATTGGTTTGGTTCCTGAAATCTTTCTTCGAAAGTTCTCCTAAAATAGGCTTTAATGTCCTCTGGTTTGTCCAGCCATGTCAGTCCATCTCTTACACAATGTATACAGTCTCGCGTCCTGTTACTTTTGACATAGTAATGATAGAATCTAGTATTTTCATCACCTTCGTGTAACCACATAACTCTGGATTTTGGTTGCCAGATGCTTTCTGCTTCTTTCTGTGTGTTCTTAATCTCCTTCCACAATCTGTGAGATTCATCTCTTTCACTGTCCGATAAGAGCCTCTATCAGCTTTCTCTTCTATCATAGCCAACTGTGTCCTCAGTCTCTTTAGATGCATCTCTGGGTTTCGGTTTCTCTCTGCATTCCATAGTCTTATGTGATCCTTCAATCTCTTAATTTTTTCTTTCACAATGTATCCTTTATAACCCTCAATCTGCATGTCTGCCCATACTTCTTCAACCATCTGTATGAACTCACGGTCTTGTAGCCATGCATCCAATATTCTCATCGGCTTTGCATCCCAGTTTATGACTTTTTCCATCAGCATGATGGGACAATGATCTGAGTCCAACCTTTGTAGTCCTTCCTGAATCCAATGGGCTAGCTCACCAGCCCAAATGTCATTTACTAAGAATCTATCAAGCCTGCTCATAGACCCCAATGCTGGGCGATACCAGGTGAATCCCCTTTTACCATAGGTAGATTAGTCAGCTTATTTCAATGCACAAACTCAATGAATTTTCGTATCTGCTCATTAGATGACACTGTTGAGCCTCTTCTCTCTTCTTGATTCAGCACCACATTGAAGTCCCCAAACACACACCACATCTCAGATTAGTCACGCTGAATTCTGTCAGTAATAGCATCCTATTGTCTAACCTTACCTGATATTTCACTCTCCCCATATATGTTGACGAGGTTTACTATATTTTCATATCCCTGCCATGTCCCTTTTAGCCCGAGAATTCCCTCTTCATCCCAACACGTTGAGCAAGAGAATGAGTTTTTATTCCAGATACACAGCAGTTCGCCTGATGCTCCTGATGACCCTTTGTACATCCATTCAAACTGTTCGTCATACCATATTGATTGAACGAATTTTTTGCTTATTGTCTCCTTTTTGGTCTCCTGAAAACCTACAAATTCTATTCTTTTGTCTCCTAACATATTTTTTATCTCTCTCCTTTTCTGAACTCCTCCAAGCCCCCTGCAATTGAATGACAGTAACCTCATTTCTGTGTCTCTTCCTTCTTCCTGTCCTTCCCCTTGTTGTTCATGCGATCCATGTCTCTCTTTTCCATTTCTGTCAGCACTGCTATGTCATTCTCACCATTACCAATCGGTCTCACCCCCATTTTTCTCCCCATTTGTATTATGGCTTTGGCTTGCGAGCGCAGGTGTCTGGAATTTGATGCCACAATGTTGTTATCGGTAAGTGAGTTTGATAGGTTGGGGCTGGTATTTCTCTTTTCCTACAGCTTTACTGCATCTTGTTTATATCTCTTTTTTATGCTCCGGGCTTCCCTGTTCATTTCCTTCCTTATTCTGTCATTCTTTATGTTTTGAGCTGTTTTTTTCCTCTGTTTACCTTTCTTCCTGCCTGTTATTTTCAAAGAGTCCTCGTGTAGCTCAATATCCTCAACCTCAGTTTGCTCAATATCCCCATTCTCAGTTTGCTCTCCCTCACTTATTTGTATTCCAGGTTCCCCATCTTTGCATAGATGGAGAGTGGGGCACACAGTTTGCTGGGAGTGAGCATCCTATGATATTTCTGGTGTTGTGTGTTCCAAACCGTTTTTCACAATCTCGCATATATCTTTTTCAAGGTCTGCTATCAACATTAGTTCTGCCTCTGTCAGCTTTTGCTCTAGTGTGCCACATTTTCTTATCTCTTCAATTTCCTTGACAATACTATTTACCTCCAATTCGTCATCAGATAAAGGCATATGTTGCCAGAATCTCCCATGCCCGTCGCAACTTCTTTCTTTTCCATATTCTGCCTCACTGTCCCAGTCATCATCCAGCTCTTCATCTTCTTCTCTCCAGTCACCTTCTTCGTCTGAGGTGTATGTTTTCATACTTACATGAGTAGTTTTGTCATCACCAGATGTTGTAGCCCTTCCCCATTCCCAGATTACACACTTCCAGGTTTTTGTAGCCCTGTTGTCTGAGCAGTTGTTGAAACAACATATGCCCTGTCGGGTCTTTGAGATATATCTTCCTCATGTGTTTTAACCAGTCTGCATCACTGCCTGTTGTTTTCAGTATCAGATCATTTGCTGCAGTGATAATATTTCCCTTCTGTAACCCCTTCCCTGCAACTGGTTTTAGCACTAACCCTTTACCTTTGCTCGATTCACCTTGCTCCATATTCACCACCTCTTTATAGGACGATGAATTCCTTATCGCCTGTGTAGTCAGCGTATATCCCTGTTTCATAGATTGGGGATTTCTCCTCTGTGTAATCGGTTCCTTGCTGTTGTTATCCCTCGAAAGCTTCTCAAACCTCGCTAAATTCATCCGCAATTTATAGGTCCCCACCCAGATATTGTTCAGGCATTCCTCCAACACTTTAACATTTTGGATTCCACAGAATCTCACAAATCCAAATCAATTTCCCAAATTAGATCATTTCAGTGGAGTATAGATGTCACATACCTTGCCCGGTAGGTCGAAAATACCTTGCATTGATGCTTTGCTCCATGATTTGGGGAAGTTTGTGAAGAAAAATGTAACCGAGTTCGTACCCTCCTCACCTTCTTTCCCATTCAGCTCCATCCTTGGACCCGGTCTCGAGTGAATATCCGTCTGGTTGTTCTCCATTCCAGTCCCCGTACTCGGATTCATGTTCCCTTAGGTTTTTTATCGATTAGACAGTGGTAGTGCTATGGCTTTCCCAGTCTGTAGCTTCCTTTGAAGAACAGCCTGAGAATGGTAAGGTTTGGGTAAAGTTATATGGTTTTCTACCTCTTCAGATGCTCATCCTATCACACTGGTTTGGCTAATTTCCTACATTCAGTTGAAGATTCCTACTTTGTCGCCGAATTTGGCATCCTAGTCGGTGTCCACGGTGGGATTTCTACTGTTCTAAGTTTTCCTAGAGAGAGAGGCTCTAACTTCTCACTAGAATTCTCTTTGAAATGTACCTTCTCTCATTTGGAGAGAAATTTGTGAGCCATAATGCAAAGAGTGAAATGAATTCAAAGGAACGGAAAATTGCCAAAATCATTTTCTTTGTTTCTTCAGAGTCCACAGTGAGGCTGATTCAAATCAACTTCCCTATTTGAACCAAGTAGATATGTACAAATTGTTGCATTACATTTTTTTTCCGATGAGTATGGATCTCTTGTGTTGATCCCGATCATTTTTCCCAGTGGGCGAACCGAAGCGTACGTTTTCGTGGTGGTTCCAGAGTTCTGTTTAGATGCTCTTTATTTCATCTCGTATTTTTCCTTTTCCTAAAAAATTATTATGACTTAAAAGGCTGAAAAATAACCATGTATAGTGCCACCCTATCGTCATTACTCATTTATGATTACAGTTTTGATACATGTATAGGAGGTTGTCCATATAAATTTTCAAGATTCGGAGTTTATTAAATTGTTATAATTTTGACTTCTAATCTTGACCATTATATTTTGATTCAATAGTCATAATAATTCAAGTGATCATCTCATCGTGACCATCAAATCAACATCCGACAGTCACGTTTAGATGTCGGGACAATAACAATTTAATGATGACTTGAAGTTTTTTGAGATGCCCACTACCCCTTATGAAATGCGGAAATTCAATACCCTAAGAACTTTTCACAAGAAAAATACAAGAATATGATATTGCAAGACCTCATTGATGGTCAAAAGGTGTGGGTCAATGAATTGTCCAACCGGGTGTTGACACATCATGTTTCGCGCGTCTTGTGGTATAGAATTTTTCAGAAAATGCATACAAATTTCATTTTTTTTCGTTTTAATTTTTTTCAATAATTGTCATTTACATAAGTGTCAGTGCAGAGATGTAGCATTATTATTTTTGTTATGATTAATTGTTGTTACTAATGATATCCATTGACTCCCCAATTTTCATGAAGAAATGTGTCGAGTCACTCAATACAAAGAGATTGATTCTAATCCAGTTTGTAAAGTTTGTGATCACTAATTTAATTTCTAACAACACTAAACTGTTGTTTGAAGTGGAGTCCACAAGAATTCGAATAGTCTGTTATTCCGCGTTGCTCGGCACCCAAATCCAAATCCCGTAGTCCGTATCTCAAATTCGTACACACCCTTTCATTTCTGTTTCGTACCCATAAACTTCTCCACTGTTCCTACCCAGTTCACACCATGTCTCCCAATCTCACACCGGAAACAGCAAAGCGGAGGAAGATAGACGGAAAGGAGTTGAATGAACATTCCGACGAGATACCGGCAAGGGATTCACTCACGCTCACCCTCTCACCGCCGTGTGAGGAATCGCCACCCACGGCGGAGAACGTCCCATACCGACCTCTCTACATCGGCAACCACCCAATGATGCCCGTACCCACCGATATCGTGCAGCCATCATCAACCGCCGCCGCCGCCGCCGCCGCCGTCGGTCTCTTCACCCAGCAGCGTCGCGTGCGTCGCAACCCATCCCGCGCACCGCGAGAGGGAAAATCCGACACCATATCCCCTCCGTTCCCGTGGTCGACGAACCGCCGCGCGACGGTGTTCTGTCTTCAGGATCTGATGTCCCGTCAGATCTTCTCCATCTCCGGCGACGTCCAGTGCAAGAGGTGCGACCGTCGGTACGTGATGGAGTTCGATCTCCGTGAGAAGTTTGTGGAGGTTGCGAGATTCGTTGCGGAGAACAAGACCACCATGCACCACCGTGCACCGGAAATCTGGCGCAACCCGTCGCTGCCGCAATGCCGTTACTGCCTTCAGGACAACAGCGCGAAACCCGTCATCTCTCAGAAGAAGAGGATGATTAACTGGCTGTTCTTGCTGTTGGGACAGATGCTGGGGTGCTGCACACTCGATCAACTCAAGTATTTCTGCAAACACACAAAGAATCACAGGACGGGGGCAAAGGATCGCGTGCTGTTCCTCGCGTATCTGGGGATGTGCAAGCAGCTGGATCCGGATGGGCCGTTTGATATATAGAGATAAAGAGTATCTGGGTATTAGCTTCTATCTTCTATTTCTATAAGGTGCGATTGGATTCTTGTCTTCTTCGTGAATCGTGTTCTTCTGGGTTTATAGTCTTTGATTCATGCGTACACTACAGTATCATATTTGTTATTATCACATTGATTTGATTCTTTGTGATCTATTCTATTGTGTGGGAATCTGCCTGTTCCTACTATCCCTATGTTCGGATGCGTTTTTCTGATACTTCATTCTAACAAGAACCGAAGATCTCATGGCGAGCAGTTTATTTATTTATTGTATGGTGATTGGGGAATGGTCGATACTCTTTGTTTCCGTATTACAGATGGTTGCTGTTGGTGATTACTCCGTAACCTAACGAACTACGGGTAATGAGGAATGATGTACTGAGTACAAAATTTCCACTACAAACCCACTAAAAAGTGTGTGTTAGTTAGTATTTGATTGGCTGTGTTTTTGTTGTGGGGGCAACACTCATGGGATCCACTATATTGGTCTTGTAGTGGATATATCATTTTTCGTGATTAATTGTGTCCTTAGGAAATTTCATGTGCCGAATGCTAGTTGTCGAGTAAATGGGTTGTGTGTTGAATTCTAATTATGATTGTCATATCTAACTATTGGATCACAATCTCGACGATCATGATTTAAATTCGGCATATAACTCATTTATTCGACATCTGATGTCTGTCACCTCAAGCTTATTCATTGTATCATATAGGTCGTTAACGAGTGATAACGGGAATAAAAATTGCATTTAAATGTTATGAATTTAAAATTCATTAAAAAAAATTAAAACCCATCAATTTTTTTTAAAACCCATAAAAAATGTCATGAGTCATAGATACTCGACATAAGAATATTGCATTTGTCAAATGTGTCATACATCACTAGTTGTGGATTATTTTTTGGGTAGGACATTGAATTTACATTATCCACCAAAAAAAATCAATTGTAAGTGAATATAGTGTGTGGAATCTAAATACCATGGTACATTAAGAAAAATAGAGCACGGCCGGATAGAATGAAGGTGTGAGAATTGCCGATAATATTCATTTGCATGGTTTTTTAAATTTAATGTGTATTAACTCTCTATCAGTGTAACCAATTTCAACAGCAAGCGGTGGAAGTAGCAAGAATTATAAATAAATATTTAATTTGATTACCGCTCTCATATATAATATATACTAGTGTAATGCCCGTGGCTACAGCCACTGGTGCGAATGCCATTCTGTGAAAATGAGACGATGACATGAATATAATTTTGAGTTACACGTATCCGGTGAACATAATCACGAGATAGTAAGAGATGGAACACTGAATCATATGAGTTTTAATAAGAAATCCAAAAAGAAGCAAAAGACTGTAACGGTAATATCTGTTTCACACAATCCTAAAGAACCAAAAGCTGTAGAGACAACTAATGTTGTACTTGGTACCTAAACTGTCCCAACCGGAAATTTACAGCAAGGAACAACTTATGACATTTCAGTAATCACAAATAAATCTGAAATATTCATTGGGATAGTTTTCTTATGAAGAATGCTCGCCTCCAATCCCAAATTTGGAAGCTTTCGCATGTGTATCTAAATTAACCTTAACAGATCAAGATTAAATACAAAACTGAAAGTATTGGGTATTTTAACCAAACACTAAGAGAAGGACCGAAATAGAAATTAGCTTACCGTTGATGCCTTCCATCGCACCGCTGAC
Source organism: Pinguicula primuliflora (assembly GCA_025802335.1). Lineage (NCBI taxonomy): Eukaryota > Viridiplantae > Streptophyta > Magnoliopsida > Lamiales > Lentibulariaceae > Pinguicula > Pinguicula primuliflora. The sequence continues at coordinate 2,046 of JAOYMZ010050949.1, read as the reverse complement.
AGTGTGCTGTGCACCAACATCATATACATGGCTTGTTGTAGTCGTAGGACCAAATACTGGATCTGCAAATATATTTTACCATTCACTGGAGGAATTTATATTTAAAATGATGTGGATTAAAAAGGACCACACTCATTCCTCACAGTAGTAAAACTATACCATATGCATATGCAACGGAAGGATTATGCTCATTCCTCAGTATAGTATCCCCATCTGCGTACCAAACAATCTCTTCTCCTTGCCGTATTTCTCTCGGGCTGCATGTAGGAGGTTCAAAGAATGAGAACTGGAGTTTAATAATAAAAATAAATAAATAGAATCAGTGTAGTTAATCTTTATCCTTTACCTGAGAGGACGAAACCGCACAGTGACTGTTACATTATCTTTGGATCTTTCAACATCCAAAGATACAGTTTCCAAATATGAGTACTGAGGTTTACTTTGTACAGATGATTATGAGAATTCACGCGGTCAATAGAAGGATCCACATATTGACACTTCAACATGTGAAATGAGAAATGAAGCACTTCAACAGAAGCTAGAGACTCCTTAAATTTTCAAAACAAAGAATTTACAGCGCCGTTGCAGTAATGTTTAAAACTCACCACAAAACCATCAAGATCTTTGTCCTGCAAAGGCAAGCAGAGGAGCATTTGACCAAAATCAATTCGAAGCATAAACAGAACGGCAGCAGGACCCTATAATCTGATTTGCAGGAATGGGATGTAGAAATAAAAACTACCACAAATTCTTTCACGCTGAAGCCATGCCACAACATAAGTAAGAGAAATCATGAATGAATATCTTAGCAAAGTCAACCAAAAGAGATATAGTAGGATTAGAAAAATAGCCAACTGTTGTACGCTCAACCATGATTTCGAAAAAGGCACTACAAAGACGGAGAAGAAACAGAATTTGAACAATGAAAATGAATCGTTTTAGGAAAAAAGAAAGTAGATACAGTTTCATTGGTATATTTAAGCTACAGCGGCATGAATCAAAGCCCATTCCCTCACCTCAGTGAAACAATGATCTTTTCCTGGTTTAGACCAAATAGCAATTAAGAATAAATCAAGATAGGGTTTTGTAAGACCCTTTCCATACTTACTTGTAGGCATCAGAAGAATTGACAAACGCTGCTGATGAATATAACATTTTTATCCAATTTTTGTAAGCTCAACCATGATTTCGAAAAAGGCACTACAAAGACAGAGAAGAAACAGAATTTGAACCATGAACAATGAATCGTTTTAGGAAAAAAGAAAGTAGATACAGTTTCATGGGTATATTTAAGCTACAGCGGCATGAATCAAAGCCCATTCCCTCACCTCAGTGAAACAATGATCTTTTCCTGGGTTAGACCAAATAGCAATTAAGAATAAATCAAGATAGGGTTTTGTAAGACCCTTCCCATACTTACAATGAACCACTTGCATTAATACACAGTTCAGCCAGTTCTTAGATGCGTCATTGTACACCACGTAATTCACTCCTTTCTTCCTTTCTTTGGCAGCGTAAGTATCGGCGTCGTGGTCAGTTTCTGCTTTAGCTCATCAAATCCCTTCACGCACATAGCGTCCCACTAAAATTTAATTCCTTTTTGGGTGAGTCGGGTAAGTGGTCGAGCGATCTTGGAGAATCCTTCAATGAACTTCCTATAATACCCTGCCAACCCGAGAAAGCTGCGTACATCCCCTATCGACTGCGGTACTGGCCAGGTCTTGATGGTCTCGATTTTACTCGGATCTACCGCAACTTCTTCAGCCGAAATTATGTTCCCTTGGCCTGGAGACAGCAGCAGAGAAAAGCATTTGACGCTTGTGTGCAGCAACCGGGCGAGTCCGTGATGGAGTACAATGGGAGATTTCATGCGTTGGGCAAATACGCCCCAGCAGTTATGGAGGACTCGGAGACCAAGACCTTGCGATTTTTGGATGGACTGCGGGAGCCGCTTCAGATTGCCTTGGGGGGAGTGGCCTCTGATCAGTTCGATACACTTCTTGACGCAGCTGTGCGGATGGAACCCAAGGTGGACCGAGTGGAGGC
>JAOYMZ010050938.1:0-14009 GCA_025802335.1 Pinguicula primuliflora | reverse complement strand
AATAGTAATCAAGCCCATGAGGATGATTATACCAGCGTCGTCGATGCAACTGTAATCTGTGTAACAATTCATAATTAGTTCATAAAAAATTGTAACTAAGAAAAGTAAGGAACGACTTAATATTAACTGATAGCGTACCTTTAGGCGATGGCGTGCGGGAATTTCCGACGTCGCTGCGGCTACCGACATCTCTTTCGAGAATAAAATGATGAGATGAAGAAGAGGGGACTTTGCAAGATCCCGATCTTTCGATGTCCGTAAAACATTTCCCGCCAAACGTGACTAAATACCGGACTTCAAAAGTCTAAGAAACCTTAAGCACAGAGATTAGCCAAGCTAATCACTACCGAACCTGTGAAGACCGGGATTTATAATTCCCGGTATTTGCAAGTCTGGGCGCAAACTCCCGGATTTGGCAAGTCCGGGCTCTATTCTCGGACTTGCCATGTCCGAGCAGTGGCATTTTTAAAAAGGCGCGACGACCATTTGGCAGAAAGAAAAATTAATCTATTTTATCAACAAGAGTTTAAAAAAGTCAAAGAGGGGTTGACCTACTGGTTATTGAGTGACAATTGCACTTATAGGTTATAGGTTCAAATCTCCTCAACGATATTACCTATAAAAAAACAAGAGTTTAAAAAGGTTAAATACTGGTTGACCTAGTGTTTACGTGAGTGACAATTGCACTCATAGGTCAGGTGTTCAAATCTACATTAGCTATAAAAAAAACAAGAGTTCAAAAAGAATTAATTAAAGCTAAAAATATATCTTCTATACTATAGAGTCTATTTCACATGAAATTACTGTTATATAGATAGTTATAGGGGATAATATAGAATGCAATGAGTCAGTGGCGGATGCTGGATGTCGGGTGCGTTTCACACAGGTACAGATCTTGAGAATATGTGGGAGTCTAAATAGGAGGTGCAGGGTAATGCCTGTCCACGAAAAAAATTTAAGGGTGCAGCCGCAGCGTACACCACTGCAATGAGCTCAATTGATGTCAAAAATTCGATATCTTTGACTATAAATAAAAAGTTACAGTGGCTAGTAGCATATGCTGGTGTTGTTCTTTGATTGAATCTAAGCTTGTTTCTCAAAATTTTTTTACTTTTGACGAGGTGGTGAGGGGCGGAGACCCCTTTTGCCTTCGCCCCTGAATTTCAAGCGAAATTATAAGGCTACCGAGTCAGAGTCAATCATTTGTTAGTTGGAGTTTATTGTTCTATTTTAGTCTCCCTCGATCTCATTGACTTTCACAAAAAATCACAGCACAGGCCGGATGCGAAATATTCCCAGGAAATTCATTGATGCCATGATGGTGATCTTACTGTTGTTTATTATTAATTCAGGAGGTGAACTCTAATGAACAAATGGGATTTTGACATATTCATGATACCAGACAACTCTACTCGTTTTGAAAGGAGGCCGAAAGAAATGTAGAGCATCAGCTCCATCGGCTTTTCTTTTCCCATTGTTGTCATAGAGTTTAACATACAAAGTCAAACGACACTTGTTTTTATTGTATTCCTGTTTGTCGGTTTTCACTTCTAAATCCCATGTAAGCTTTCGTTAGCTTTCTCTTCATACCGTACAGAGCCATTTGAACAAGTACAATAAATGCACACTGCAAACACCAAGAAGAACATGAAGCCTGGCAGTTTTTCAAAGGGTTTGGGCTAAATCTTTGACCATGGTTTCAGGTTCAGCCTTAGATTTACTTCCATCGGTAACTGATACTTTGGCTCATCATCTGATCTGTACTGTATATATGGTTGTTTGACCTTCTGCTGAAATTGTGTAGAGTTAACGCTGTAATTTTTCAATTTAGATTGTCTTGCAGTTAAGGAATTTTTTTTTTATGGTAGTCATGAAGTTTATTGGGAATATCAGTATCAAGATTTGTGCTTTATAGAGAACTAAGGATTTCTGTCTTCCTTGTACAATCATCCTTCACATGCTGGTTGAAACTGGGAAATCTCTATTTTTTATTCGTGGGTGGGTGGGTTGTCCTGAATTTAGGAGGATCCTTTGTTGTTACTAACAGAAACTTGAAGTATTGCCATATTGATATTGTTCCCTATTTATATTTCTTCTTGATGGTTTACCAATTAAAGGGTCTGACTTGGAGATGAAGATATAAATGTATTTTAAAGGAGTTTACTGAGAGATAAGAGAACATGGTGAATGTTTCTGGGAGTGATGCTAATAAGTCAGGCATTAGTTCTGATAGGAGAACAGTCCACTGTAGAACTGATGGAGAACTGGATGTTATCCAAGAACATAAGTTGGATGAACTCCAGCGAGGCCTCGTTGGACAACATCTTGACGATTCAGTGATGTATCATCACAAGCATGACAATGGTTCGAGGGAATCGAGGAGGGTGATGTTGGATAGGCGAAATGGGGAGCAAGGTGAAATGGAAGGTCTCCTGAGGCCTCAGAAGATAGATTTTGATGCTCTAAATCCGGAGTCATCATCTTGTCTCCTGTCCACAGCAAGTTATGATTATGGAACTGCTGCTAGGAACAGGAACTATGAGGATGGACTAAACAGTGTCGGAGATACTCGAGCTGAGCTTTTGAAAAGGTTGGATGAGATAAAAGATCAGATCAGCCGGTCAGGCAATCCGATGGAATTGGGTGAAGAAGAGGTGACCCTGCATCGGAGAACGACTCAGCAGGATCGTTATGTTTATGCGAATCGATATCCTGGCAAGAAGCTCCAAATGGACAGGTTGATGATTCAAGAAGTGTATGCTGACTCTCATTTTAATAGTCCATCTTATCAGAACCAGTACGCTGATCCAACTCCTTTGAGGCATAGGCAAGAAATGAGAGGCAATGGTTTTTGTCCTCCAAGTGAGTCTCAAGGATATGAAGATTCATTCGGCACTCACTTTTATAGAAGGGGTATGTCTCAGACATATATGGATCATCATACTTCTTGCCCGTGTTACAACTGCCTCGGAAAGAGACATGTTCCTACTGCCTATAATGGCGAATCTAACAGTGTCACAAATAGTTTGATGTTGAATCATGGGGCTAAAACACTGAACTATGCTTCAAGGGATTACAGCAATGAAAGCTCCAGTTCTGTGCAAAGATCTCATGAAGCTCAATCACACACGAGATGGCCCAGTTATCCGAGTTCTGAAGCAGATGGTACGATCTATCCCCGCCCTCAGATGGCTGTTTTAGTCTCCAGTGGAATCCATTGTCTCCCTATAGCCGGTGGATCTCCGTTTCTAACATGCCACAATTGCTTTAAGTTGCTGTGGCTACCAAGTGGACTTCTGATCAGCAACGACAACAGAAAGAAAATCAGATGTGGAGTATGCTCTCTAGTGATTTCACTCACAGTGTCCAGCAAGAGCTTGCTTGTTTCATTGGATGTGGAAGCTGAGAATCATCACGTGAAGATTGACAAGAAGGTGGATGGTAATGAAAATCATGTGAAAGTTGGCAAGGAGTGTGATGACAGGCATGCTAACCAAGTTTTGACAACCTTTTCATCTGATGATTATTATGATGATCCTGGTCATGATGTTCACCCAAAGAAATCCGGCTTGGTTGATCCTTCGTCGAAGGACAAAGTACCTCCTCCACTTCCTGCAGGTTCATCCCTTCAAGATTATTTTGAGTATTCGAATAAGTTTCACCGAGAAAAAAATTCTGCGAAAGGTAACCGAAATGAAAGGCCTGAGCCTGAAAAAATGGCAAAATTCAAGTCTACCAATGAGCCAACTTCTCGGAATGAATCCACAGCAACTGAAACAGAAATATCATCCTACGAATTCCCTAATACCGGAACTACATTTGATTCCGGTGAAGGAATCATAGAAGCAGAACACTTGAAAGCAAGCAAGAGAGCTGATTCATTCTTTGCCAGCATCCTAAAAAGGAACCACACTGAAGATTCAGATAGAGGAAGTAATGGTTTCGATTGCGAAAAAAAAGCTAATGTGATTGTTAACGGGCATCTCATACCGGATAGACTGATCACGAAAGCTGAAAAACTAGCAGGACCAATCCACCCCGGAAACTACTGGTATGCGTGATCTTTAATTACTTCTCTATTTTTTTTCTACTCCCAAGGGAACAGAAAATGATCTTTGTTGCATCCTTCACCAGGTATGACTTTAGAGCTGGTTTCTGGGGTGTCATGGGAGGCCCTTGTCTTGGCATAATCCCTGTAAGATATTACAATTTATATTCTAAAAATACGAGCAAAGTATGATGTTCTTTCGTTTGTGACAGTTTCTCTCCCTTTCTTCTCTTACAGCCATTCATTGAAGTATTCAACTATCCTATGGTAGAAACCTGTTCAGGTGGAAACACTGAGGTGTTTGTAAATGGTAGAGAACTCCACCAGAAAGATTTGAATCTACTGTCTAACAGAGGGTTGCCAACAGAAAAAAACAGATCATACATCATAGAGATATCTGGCAGAATCATAGATGAGGAAACCAGAGAGGAGCTTCAAAGCCTTGGCAAACTGGCTCCAAAGTGAGTATCCAAAATTGTTTCTTCATCTGCATTTTCTTCTAACCGTATCTTGATGTAAATTTCAGTTTTACTGATCCAAAAGTTATTGAACAGCGTGGAGCGAGCAAAGCGTGGATTTGGCATGAAACCTCAGTAAAAAGCTAGTGTCTGCAAATATAGCTTCCCTCATGGACAGTTTCTTACTGCTTCAAGCTATGTCCGCACGCAAAAGTTGATTGTTGTGATGAGCTTCAAGATGGAAAAGAAGAAAAAAGGGAGAGCAAGGGAGGTAGTCCCTTGTTACAAAACCAAGTGGCTGTATAGATTTATTGGGTTTCATTTGCATCCTTATTTGTTGTTGGAACTGTAAAAAGTTATAATCAACATTATAGTATGAACATCTTTTGTATGTTTGGAATATGTTGAAGATTTAAATCCTGCATTAAATTACTTGAAACATTACAATAATCATCATTACTTTGTAACCAAAATATTTTAAATCATCATGACATGTGCACTACCTCGGCTGAAGATTGTTGGTGATCTCCTCACTCAAGCTCCTACAGTGAAGGAGACCTATGTCAAATTAATGCAGAAAATCTGGAATGCCAATGAAGCTGAACCCAAGGTAAATCTGGCATGGAACAGGATATTACCGGCCGAAATTTGTTGCTTCGCGTGGCGATTGTTGCAGAACAAAGTCCCAACCAAAGACAATTTGTTATCTAGAGGAGTTGCACTACCTTCATATGTATGGGTCTTCTCTGAACTGCAAACGCAAATAATAGATCATTTGTTCCTCAGTTGCAGAACTTCTACTACAGTGTGGACAAAGTAAATCAGTGGCTCTACATTTATCCACCTCAATTTATAGAAGTAGCAACAAGTCAGGAAGATTATACACATGCTCAAATTGAAGGTTGGAATTGATACCTTAGAAATGCTCTCGGGCAGATAGTTGTATGGAGTTACCTGGCAGCTCAGAAACACAAAAATTTTCGAGTAAAAAGAACCAAACCCGAAAGAAGCAGTTGAGCAGACGAAATTGAACATACTTCAAGCAAACAATCTGATAGACCTAGAATTGCAAGATTGTCTAGGAATTACCATTGGGACCTTTTTTTTAGCAAAGCATTACCATTGGGATCTAGATACTCAATTTGGTGATTTTGTAATGAGAGGGAAATCCATGGCGCTTGTCGGCGATTCAGTAATGCGGAATCAAGTACAGTCTCTGCTGTGCATGCTCTCAGAGGTAACTTTTCAAGGATCAGGATTGATTGCATTGCTCTAAACTTCAAAAAGTGGACTAATGCAGATGACAAGTTGTGTTATATTCATGTGTGAAAGTTGAGATGATGGCTATGCACAAAATGTCGGCAGGTTGAACAAGGTATTCAAGTATATCACGATGAGCAGTACAAGAACCGGAAGTGTTCTTTCCCCACGTATAGTTTCAATCTCTCCGTCGTCTGGACACCTTTCCTGTTGAAAGCTACTACTTTTGAAGATGACAATGGAGTTTCAACAGGCCTAATCCACCTTCATCTCGACAAGCTCGACGGTGTATGGACGAAGCAATACGAAGAGCTTGATTACATACTAATTGCTGGAGGCAAATGGTTCCTCAAACTCAAACATGCAATTTACTACGAAAACATCAAGCTTCTGGGCTGGCATGGATGCAAAGATAACAAAACAGATGAGATGTCCATCTACCTTGCCTACCAAAAAGCACTCAACACCACTTTCAAGTTCATCTCGGAATCCAAGCACAAGCCCTACTCATCTTCAGAACTACCACCCCGGATCACTTCGAAAACGGCGAATGGAACACCGGTGGCGACTGCAATAGGACCAGGCCATTCAAAGCAGTGCACAAGGAACTCGAAGATATAGATGAGGTCATGAGAAACATTGAAATCGAGGAATTCGAAATGTCTAAACACGGTGGGAATTTGCATCTATTGGACACGACTTGGCTTTCTGTGTTGAGGCCGGATGGGCACCCGAGAGTTTACAGGAAGTTCCATCCGTACCATGGGAAAGATAAGAATGCAAAGCTTCAGAATGACTGTCTGCACTGGTGCCTGCCCGGGCCTATAGATGCTTGGAATGACTTAATCCTGGAAATGCTCATCAAAGAATCAAGATAAAAAGAAATGCTTCCAACTTACAGTTCCATGTTTTGTTTGATTCTATGTTTTCCTTCTGGTCTCCAAGTTCCTGCGTTAAAGTTTTTATAGAATCTAGAAACAACAGTATTAACTGCTGTATCTGTATATCCACATATGTTTCATTGGATGGCTCTACAGATCATCCATACTGTGAAGCAGAAAGAGGCAATAACAAAGAAAAATAGAGTATATATGCAAAGCAAACACGTTAAACTCAAACGAATTCTGGAGCAATGTTGAAGTTTATTCAACTGGATACTCACATATCCAATTAAGAAAAAACACATCTATCTGAAATAAAGATAAGATCAAACATTGTTCTTCTTTTATTTGGTTGAAGGGGCTGGTTTGGTCTTCTCATCCGTCTTGCGCATCCAATCCTGCAAAGGTAAGCCAAATCAAATTTCACTCACCGGGCTCTGCCATCCAGATTAACTGAACGACGGGGAGAAAATGGGGATTCCCAAAATCAGGTCATCATTCATGCACCAATTTCATCTCAGAAATAATACAAATAAAAGAGAACGATCGATTTATTCCTCCAATCCAACACAAATCCATCAATGTATAACAATCGACTAGATAACACATACTTCGAAATCGAAAAAGGATGCAGGAAAAAACACTTACGTTCTCAATGAAAAGCAAATCAGCGACGATTACTGTCCCAATGACTCCGGCGAGTATAGTAACCGGTCCTGTCAGCAAGCTCCATCTTCGGTAAATCATTCTCTTTCCGTCTCCTCTATCTTGACGACTCCAGTTCGAAAACGATCCAAATCCAATTGAGTCTTTGCTTTTTACGGTGAGCGACTTGGGTTCCGGACTCCGGTTCTTTACGGATGAAAAATTGCCCCGACCCGAATTATTCAGCGTGCTTGCAGCTTGCCTGCTTGCCCTGTTTTCGTGTGAGCTTTATTGGGCTTTTTAGCCACTAAGGAAAAATTAAATTTTAGAAAATTCTAGTGGGTAAAAATGAAAAACTGACTCTTTGAGGGTGCAGATTGAGATTTTCAAAAGATGAGCCCGTTCGATTTTGATTTTCATTCTTTCCCGCGGCTATAAGTATGGGTCTTTGAAATCATTTCGCGATCTTTCTCCTGATCGTTCAGCCTTTCAGCTATTCGCATACCATCCCGGAGCAAGATAGAATCTCCGATTTCTAAAACTTTCAGAATGGGGAAGCGATTGAGGAACGATAGAGCTATGCGCTGCTGCGTCTCGCCACGGTCGTCGGACGATCCTACTGCTCATACAATTTTCGACCGGTAAACTAAGTTTTGGAGCTTGATTTTTGATTTCATGTTTACAAGGATTTGCTCTGCCGCATGTAATGCATAATTAGCTGTAGTCAGTTTTCGAAACAAGTAAATGCGTTGTTGAGTTCTGATTTTGTGTTTATGCTGGATTGCTTTAGTGAATCTGATGATTTCTGGCGACTGGCAGTGCTGTGCGTGTGAACGAAATTGTAGATTGAGATTTGGAATTCTTTTGGGAATATCTGGATGTTTTCATTCCGTGCGATAAAGTTGTTGATACTTTTGCCTGGTTTAGGATAACTATTTCGCATAGATTGATTGTATAAAAGTTCCTTCGTGATTTCAAGCATGCTTTGCTGAATTATACAACTGTTGCTTTGTGATTTTGTTTTCTAGTTCTGATCTTGTATAATTACTTTCCGATCTATGTAAGTTTTACTTCAGGATCTGCTTCAAGCACCCATTCACTTTCACTTGTAGCCTCCTAGTTAATCATAGAGAAAAATTCCAGTGCTGAATTTGAGATCCAAATGAGAGAAAATAGAAATTTTGTGTTTAAATTAGGTTAGCATCAAATTTCTTTTAATAAAGTTCACTGTGACATGAATTTTAACTTTTAGTTCAACAGCAATTTATACTAAATTCTTGTTCTGTCTGCTTTCTATATATTGAAATGTGGCCAGATACGAAGAGGATATTTGGACAGAGATTGCCAAGTATTTGGATGGGATATCACTGGTTATGCTGGCAGTAACTTGCAAATGGTTTAATCATGTTATGATGGAGGATGCTGTGTGGAAATATGCATGTCTGCGGGATCTTCAGGTTCCTGATCCTGGAAAAGTTGAATTTAAATGGATCCAACTTTATGCTGCAGCTTTTGGTATGCTCCATCTTAGTAGATCCCTTATCTAATATGTGAAATTTCGTATATGCTAATGCCATGAATATACATTTACCATTTGCAGATGGAAGCCACACATACATGTTTCGTCAGAAGGAAAAGCATATTGGTAATTACGGTTCTCTAACTTCTATGCTTCTCCCCCCTACCTCTGAAACCTCAAAATTGGCAGAGAAGATGCTTGTCTGGGTTGCAACTTAGATAGAAGGCTCTACTGATTTTAGTTCATCAGTGCATTGATGATATGCAACTCATTGTGGATCAGAAATATTTCATCTTATACTCGATTTCAGTCATGCATTTCTGAGTTGTCCTATTTCCTGAAATTGTAGACTGGATGAGGATCGGGGCATTCATGTTTGACTCAGACAAAGCTTTACTGACTGATAGCTTGGTTGCACCCCAGAGAATTCTAAAAGAAGAGATAACAGAGATAATGCTGGCACTCAAAGGTTGTTGTCTGTTAAATAGCATCAAGACCGGAATCTGGATTGCCGGTAAGTTAAATACTATTACATTTAACCAGAAATTCCTTGTTTAACATTGCAAATTATGCATCAAGTACATATACCCGTAGTATCTGATCTCTGACTATGATCACATCTGAAGACTTGCAGCTCGTCCGATGTCCAGTTTGTGACCTCGATACATGTGATGGTCAGTGAAGAGAACGCTATTTTTATATTTCAACTCCTCTTCTTCTACAATCTAGAGTCATTAATAATATTAGCCTCTTTTGGCGTAGGAACTATGCAAACCTTGGATGCGAGGCACATTGGACTCTTCCTGAGTGAGGGATATCATGATGGAAGCTGGGTTTATGAAACATTAGGTTCCCACGACATCAAAAAGCAGGTAGAAGGAGCTTCTTCTGGGATTTTTGTTATTGAGCATCTCAATGACATATCAAACAACGGTATCATCCATCTTTCAGCAATGAATTGCTTAATTCTTTTCGTTCGACTTGGTAATTGAATCACATATTCTCAATGCCTGTCAGATATCTTCGATCTCAAATCATGGGTGGGACAACGAAATGAGTGGCAACCAAAAGGTGCGATAGCTCTCCACTATAAACACCTATCTGCAAGACAATGATGGTAATAAAATCTTACAGAGCCCAACTCTGTCTATTGGATAGAAGCTTTCCTGCCCTCTTGTCTTTCCTTTATTGTTACCTTTTTTCTAACTTGAGTTCGGTAACAGGAGTCCAGATTAATTACCAAGCTATGAGGACAGGGAAAGATGGTGAAGTTGTATCTATCCGTATATCCCAGCAGCTGCTCTAGTTATCCGTATATACAAACCAGCAAAAGAAGAGAGAAGTCTAGTTCCACTAAGAACATTCATTTCAAGCCAAATTTATATATAGCATTCATTATACTCCTTGGTTGTAAGCAATATATAGATATTCATGTAGCTGTTCATATATACTCATACTTGGAGACCGATGTAGATCTGTCCTTACCATCTTGCTGCATGTTAACAGGTAGTTGGAAAGTTTGGTATAATACTCCGCCAATCAATACCTTTTTATATTCATATTAGAATGAATGTTCAGCGCTTGGAAAGTCCAAGAATCTTTCCATACACATTGAATTTGCAAAATATCCATATGACTTGCGTCTATAAACCCAGGCCTGCTATAAGTATAGCAGATGAGGCTACTTGACTTGATATGGATATTAAGAAAATAATCTTCTTCTGGTCCTTGCTTCTCTTTCAGGCAATCCATGGACACCGTGATTGCCCACCGAATCCGTCTGAAGTTCGATTTCCTTTCGGGTTGCAAGGCCAAACAGCATCAGCAAAACTGCGGCTACCCCGGTTTCAGCCTGAGCTGCAGCATCTACCAACCTGATGATACCATAATGGCACACAATCTTCCTAATACCCGAGATTTTTGGGTTCGTAATATCGACTATCTCGTGCAAAAGATACAACTCTTTGGCCCTAATGGTTGCATCCAACGACCGTTGTTGAGCTTAAACCTTTCTGGTTCTCCTTTCATGCAGCTACCACTCAAGTGAGCAAGAGGATTGTAGGCTGACATGGAACGTACCGGATTGTCAAGGCTGTGAGGCAAGAGGAGGTACTTGTGGGTTCCAGAACAGCACGAGCAGTAGTAACATTATGTGTTTCACTGATCGAAGAACAGGTAAATAACTTCAGTTTTAAACGTAGACTTTTCTTGTATCTGTCACAACAAATTGCTCAAAACACAAGAACTCTAAACCTTGCTTACACCCTTTACTTTCTATAAGGCCCAATGGGTGAAGTGGTAGTTGGGAGCAAAAAAGTCAAAGTCCAAGGATGAGAGGTGCATGAATTGACCAAATGGAGATGATCTATTCATCTCAAGTTATGCTCAATGTCAACTCTTCTTCACGATAGCAGAAACTAAAGAAGGTAATCTCAAGTTCATACCAATCATTCTTCACCAGGAGTTGGTTTAATCACTTGTTGCATCCGTCTCACCAGTAACTCATTCAAATCCACATTTCATCCAGGCCATTCAGACAGTCTGAAAATATTCAAGATCATTGCATTTTCTGTCCTCATCCCAATCGTCGCATGCATTATATTTGTTTCATGCTTTACATTTGTTGTGGTATGGAGGGCAGGTCAGAATCCAATTGTGTCAGAAGTGCCGCGGCTGCCGTCTGTCGATGGGATTGATGAATCCATCATTGAATCCTACAAAAAAGTAGTTTTTGGTGAAATGGTCATCCCAGAGACATGGTCAGGTGTATTCCTGAGGCTGTGAGCATTGCTTCCATTCCGGTTGTATTGATGAGTGGCTGAGGATGCAGAACACTTGTCCAGTTTGCCGGAATTCTCCCTCCGCTAATCTCAGGGTGCGGCTTAACAAGATGAGCAGATTATTGTCTTTTCCAATTCAATGCAACTCAATCTGTAAGCCATCATTCTTTTGTAGAGCAATTACAAGAATTGAAAATAAAATTGCATTGATATGAATTCATCTGTTACAAGGTTTTGTTCACAGTTGCACAAGGGGAAAAAAAGACCTACAGCAAGCGACTTACAGCAATTATCTCTTGCATCAAAATTCATTTCAAGAGCTTAAGCTGCTTTGGAAGAAGATTTTAATGTAACATAAACATGAACGTTGAAATATGAGCATACACTGAAGAGGTCCATTCTATCACGACACAAGGTGGTTTCCTTCTGGTTTCTTTACTTCTTGGCAAATAGCTTCTTAGGAAGCTTCTCTAAGGATGTAGTTTTCAACAGGAAGAGCCTGGCAGCACGCTCTTGCAGCGTTCCACCGCACTTCAATCCCCGGGACAAAAGTTCAGATTTTAAGCGTTCCAAGCCAAGAACCTACAATGATAATTGCCAGATAATATGAGCAGGCAGCCCATCTATGATACTAACAAATGATTTCCGGAGTACAAGAAGAGGAATATAGAAAGAGATTTAGGGGAAATATTAATTAATACCTCGAGCTCTGAAGCTGAACTATATTCACTGAAGTTCAAGGGCTTTGGAGAGTTTTGAAGATCTTCATTAACATGTACTGATTCTTCTTGAACTTGATCAACTACAAGCATTTCTGTAGCAGCAACAATATCAGCATCTGAACTGCTGGTGATTGCAGGTAGCTGACCCACAATGTTATCCCCATCATCGGAATGAGATTCTTGAGGCAGCTCCAGAGCACCTTCATTATAATGTTCACCTTCACCAAGACTCTCCAGCGCAGGACTTTTAGTACAATCCTGATAACTACCCTTCTCCATACCTGATTTTACTGCTTTACCAGAATCATTTTCTTCTCCTTCCGAGCCACTACTCCCTGAACCGTGACCAACAAATCCAGTATTAAGTTTCCCACCCGTAACCGAACCCAAACTACTTTCTGCTTCTTTGCTTGAATCAGAATGACTCCCGTTATCTATGACAACAGATTTCTCATTCTCCTCTTCTTCCTCTTCAATGTGACTACCATCCTCATCCATGTCTTCACTATCACTATCATCACACAACTTTCTCTTACCCAACCTTCAAAAAATTTACAAATCAGTACACAGCTTTGGGTAAAAAAAATCATGGACAGGGTGAAACTAGATTCAACACAGGGACGAGTTCTAATAACTAATTCCAAAACATAGCATCAATTCACTCCTCAAACCAGTAACGTACATAGTAGAAATATATCAATATTAGTAAAAAAAAAAATGTCATAAACTCGCAGAGCATACAGCACTGAATAACAATTTTCATAGAATCCGCAAAAAACAGATTACATCTAAAAATGACATCAAAATTCCATACCATATCTTCGCTCGCTTGGATGCAGACCCCTCCTCAACACAACCCTTTCTCTTCAAGCTTGTCATCGCCTTTACCGACTCCCGTACCGCCTGTTCGACCGCTTCCCTACACTTCTCAGAATCCTTCCTGTACTTCGCCACATACTTCTCAGCACTATCAGGTCCGCCGCTCTTTCCAGTCTTCACAGCCTCTTTCGACTTCTTTCTAAGAAAATCCTCGGCCATCTTCTCCAACTTCCGTTCCTCCGCCCCCGCCCTCCACTCTTTCAGCTTCTTCTCCGCATTCACATGTCTCAGCCTCCAACCACTCATATCCCTACAAGCATCAAAATTGTTCGGAGACTTCTCGCCGGAAGGACCAAGAATTAGGGTTTTCTGGTCGTGGAGGACGCGGGAGCTGTTGAATAAGAGTAACTGGTGGCGGATCGGTAAGGAGGTAAGGTCTTGGATCCGGCGCTTCAGGGCGGAGACAGAAATCGAGGGTTCGTTGAAATTTGTCATGGCCCAGCATTTAGGGCAGCAAAATAAAATTGGGAATTGGGGAAGAACAAGAAGAAGATCAGGAAGGAGACAGCAGAGCAATACCCCATCAATGGAGCTTTGAAGGACTGTTTCCTTTCGCTGTATAAATGTTGAAGTGGTAGAATTCTGCAATCGTGTTTTAGTAAAGTAGTGTGAATCAGAAAATGTATAAATATTGTATGGACTTATGAATGTAAATAATTTTCTTTTAATACTATCTTGCTACTTCTTTCTTTTAGAGTGATGTTACATGTCCCAACACTTTGTCCCTAATTCATCCCTATATATAGTTTAATTAAGAATTTTGCAAGTTTAGTCTATCATTTAAATGTCATTAAAAATTTTGTATGTTAAATAACTA
>JAOYMZ010050927.1:0-14011 GCA_025802335.1 Pinguicula primuliflora | reverse complement strand
AGCTCAAAGTCACCAATATACGACTGGTGGAGGGTACGCCTGGTGAAATCCACTCGTTGAGGTCTAGAGCAACCATTATCTTGACCGTGAGCTGTGGTTCCATTTGAGTCTTGTGGTGTGAACAAAACAAGCAAAGCTTTAGTGCATGACTCTTTATCAGTGGCTTCAGTTGGTGCTGAGTTCCAAATATCCTTCCAAATCTTCGAGGTGTTGTCTGGCAATGTCAGAAACTGCAATTCTGTCATAGGGTCTGATGGCTGAAAGTATTTGGCGATAATGACCTCTCGCCATAACCTGTTTGTATCATTCTTGAAGCACCAGGTCCATTTTTCCAAAAGTGCCAGATTCATGGATTTGAGATTTTTTAGTCTGATGCCTCCTTTATGCTTTTCTAGATAAATGTGTTGCCAGCTCGTCCAGTGAATCGGCCTATTGTTGCTTTCCTTTGATTGCCACAGGAACCGAGTAATCAGTCTTGTCAAACGCTTAATAACCTGTTTTGGAGCCTGAAACAAGGAGAAGAAATAGAGAGTAAGGTTGGTAAGAACAGATTTGATTAGTGTATATTTACCTGCAAAACTCAAGAATTTATTTTCCCAGCATTTTAACTTCCCTTGCATCTGCTTAAAGATAACCTCCCACATGCCAATTCGTCCTGGATTAGCATCCAAAGGTAGTCCGAGATACTTGTAGGGTAATGAGCTCCTTTGGCAGCGGAGTATAGTGACATAATCAGATAGGAGACCTTGTGGAACATTAATGCCAAATAGCTCACTTTTGAAGAAGTTAACACCCAACCCAGATAGTAGCTCAAAGACTTGTAATACTCCTCTCAAAGCTATTACACCGTCTGGAGTTGCTTCTACCAGTATGAGCGTATCATCGGCATACTGTAGATGAGAAATGATCACGTCGCCAATTTGTACTTCGTTCATTAATCTCGCATTGACTGCCTTATTCAGTAATTAATGCAGGCCTTCCACAACTAGCAGGAAAAGTAAAGGCGACAAGGGGTCACCCTGTCTCAATCCACATTGCAATCTGAACTCTCCTGCGCTCATGCCATTAATCAAAACTGCTGCTTTAGCAGTGGTTACACACTGTTTTGTCCCGCGGTTCCAAACTGAGCTAAAACCGATCTTGGTTAACATATCCTGTAGGAAGCTCCAACATACTGTATCGAAGGCTTTTCTGAAGTCTAGTTTGAATAGCTGGAGAGGTTTCTTATTTCTTTTGTAAGAGTGGATAACCTCATTTGCCACAAGGACTCCATCGAGGATCTGTCACCCACGGGGAAAGCCAATTTGCTCCTTAGATATTATCTTTCCAATCACATGTTTCAATCTGCTGGATAATATTTTGGCTAAGATTTTGTACCCACTGCCCACAAGGGAGATTAGCCTATAATCTTCCATTGTAGTTGGATTTTTAACTTTTGGCATGAGCACAATCCATGTTGCTGCCAGTCCTCCAGAAAGAGTTCTAGACCTGTGAAATTCTTGGATGAAAGAGATCAAATCCTGTTTAATAGAATCCCAGTGAGTTTGAATAAATGTGAAGTTGTATCCATCAGGGCCCGGAGCTTTCTTTGGCGAACAATTCCATACTACTTCTTTAATCTCTTCATCTGAAATTTCTCTGATTTGCCATGCATTGTCAGCTTGAGAAATAACCCGTTCTACATGAAGATTTAATAGAGGTCTGATCAATCTTGGGTCCTCATATTACTGTCTAAAGTGCTCTATTATCCCATGTTTCACCGCTGCCACTTCTCCCAACCATAATCCTCCTATCTCCATCCCCCTAATGCTGTTAGCCCTTCTGTTTCTCTGTAGACGGGAGTGAAAATATGTATGATTACCATCTCCTTCCTTAATCCATTTGGACCTGGATTTTTGGAAAGTCAAGTTATCTTTCTCCTTTATGGCTTGCTGCAGTGCATTCTAGGAGGATCTTTTTTCCTCAATATCAGTTGTGATAGCACTCCTAGTTCTGATCTGAGGTCATATGATAGCTGTAGCAGCTTCAGTTTTTCAATTCGGTTATCAATATGTCCAAAAGTCTCTCTATTCCAGGTGGCTAGTTTCACCCTCAAGCTTCTCAATTTTTGATGGAGGATGTAACCCTTGGATCCTGTGACTTGTAGCGTGCTCCATTCAGTTGATACAAAGCCTTTGAAGGTTGAATTCTCATTCCAGCAGTCTAGGGTTCTTAAGGCTTTTGGACCCCAGTTTATTTCTTCTTCTTTTATCACAATGGGACAGTGATCAGAGAGACTTCTGGTAAGGACATGCTGATACAGATTTTGCCAAGTAGAGATCCAATTTTCCGAGAATAAAAATCTGTCTATCCTGCTACTGCTGGTGCCACTTCCTACATAGCATGTAAAGCATTTCTAATGCAGAGGAGGGTTTATCATATTCAAGTCCAGAATGAAGCTGTGAAAATCTAGCATCACCCTTACATTAGGTGCAGCTCTACTCACCCTTTCTTCAGCTGTTCTGATGGAATTGAAGTAACCAGCGACACACCAATTCCTATTTGCATCTCCACTGATTTCAACACTTAATGTTGCCCAAAGATTCCTTTTTTCAAGCAAGGATGAGGGTGCATAAACATTTATAACATGTATTGGAGACTTTTGAACCCCCCATAACCCTGCCACATGTATAAAGCCATCTGCTGAAGATGAGGCAGTGAGTTCGAATGTATCTTTCTATCATATAATTAGAATTCCACCTGATCTCCCTATTGAGTCCTTGTGTATCCACCCAAAATTAGAGTTTGGCCAAATTTTCTGTCCTATAGAGTCTGAGAACTGCTCCATCTTTGTTTCTTGAGTGAGCAACATATTTAGCTTCTGAGAAGTGACCAACTGCCTGATATCTATCTTTTTAGAAAGTTTACCCAAGCCTCGATTGTTATAACTCCCTATCCTCATTAATCTTGGTTTAACCTTGTCGCTGGAATCGTTGCCTGGTTTTGTTCAAAGTGGGCTAAGGCCCTGGAGTCTATTGTGCGGAGCTGTTCCACCATAGTATGATCAGAGCATGGAGCCGAGACTCCAATCGACTTAGTAAGATGCCATATTTTTGTAATTTCATCATCAGGATGATCCTGTATGTTTGTGGCATGTCTGTCTGGATTTGGCTGAGCACAGAGGGCTTCCTTAAGATCTTCGGTAGGTGGCTCAGATGATGCACAGTAAACATTACCTTTTGAGATTGACATAGTACCTTGAACTTCTTCAATATCTGATATTATTGGCATAGATGGTGCGCATAAAGAGTCGTCTGATGGAGAGGAGTTCCTGACTGAATATTGAATCTTTAGCGTCTGAGATTTTAATTTTGTTGTAGATAGTGCTACTGGGTCCAGCATTCCTTTGCTTATACGCAGTAGTGTGTTTGGTGTTTAATCCAAAAGAAACTGTAGATCAAATGGATCCTAGCTGCTAGGAGTTTTAGGAGAATCAAAAAATATTGGCAGTGATGCTTCCGATTCCTGGTGAGAAGAGTCTGTTACTGCCACATTCTCCACGAAATTTAAAGTCCTGCTCATGCTATTTTCCCCACTTTTAGCCCCTATGAGATGGTGTTGCGATGCTAAAAAGGCTGTAAATCCTCCCATTTTCTTCACTTTGGCCACCTTCCATTTCGCAGTGGAGGATATCTCCTTACTTGACCATGTTGTCTTTGAAGAGGGACGTCCTAGCATCTCACATAATGGCTCCTTTGGGTCCTGTTTGAGAGGGTTATCAGATATAGCCAGGATTGCAGGGTCAGAGAGGATACTGTCTATAGTCATTGCAGGGGCTGCAATTTCCATCACTGGGGAAGTAGTTCCTGATACAGCGTGTGGCCGCAATAAAACTCCGTTTGTATGTGTTGCTACTGTCTGTATCTCTGGCATTGGGGAGATATGTGTTGCTTGAGAAATAACCTTATCTAGTGTATCATTCGCAGGAGCCTGTGTTGCTAGAGTAATACCATTCACTGTTGAGCATTGTCCAGGATCCTTTGGTAAATTTTGAAGAACACCAATGGCTGACATCTCCTGATTGTTAGAATTAGGACCGGAAACTAGAACCCCTTTGTATTTCTTTTCTCTTGGTTGAATTTTTTATTACAGAACTGGCCATTGTTTATCTGATTGACCCAGATTTTAATGTGTATTTGGGCACCATTGAGTATTCTGGGAAGTATTAGGATTCACCACCCGATTCGCTCCAATTTGTTCTTCCTCAATACAGATGTCAAAACTCTCTTTGTCTGAGTTTATACGGAGTTTCTTCCTTACGAAATCCCTGCAGCTAGATACCACTTGAATCTGTCCACTCACGAGGGAAATTTGTTATGAAAAACGAAGTAGAACAAGCTCTAATTTTTTCGATAAAAGGAGGCATTTTTCTGTGTTCAGATGCATTTGGTTTAGCATTCGGGAGATCATTATTCTGGGCTCTCTTGGTTCTGGTCCACCTATTTTCCACCGGAATCCATGTATTCTCAGAATCCTTGAGCGGGACTTCCGTCCTTGGTGCATCTGCAAGAGACTCATCAGAAATCAATAAGTCAGTTAAAATATTTTTCTCGAGTTCGTCGGTGGTTTCTCGGGGGGTTTGGCGAGTGGCTTGTGAAGGACCCGCGGAAAGGTGTCCTTCATTTTCAGGTTGGGGTAATTTCTGGGAAGGGGTGTTCAAGACAGTAGCCATTTTGTAACTGGAGTTTTTGCGAGAATTTGTCGAAGCCCTAGCTTCCTGGTTTTGATCCAGTGCTCTGGCAATTTCTGGATTGGACTCTACGGCTTAAGCTTCCGATAAATACAGCTATCGGACACAAAATTGGAACCGGAACTGTGTTCCACCACTCAATGTGGTGCCGTCAGTTTTGTATGTGTCAGAGTCTTTGAGTCCTCTACGTCGCGACAAATGCAGAATTGGGACCGGAATCAGAAGTTTCCATCACTCAATGCGCCGATAGAGTGCTTATCAGTTGGATATCGGAGCTTTATTTTGTCGGAAGCCAGAATCTTTTTGCTATTAGGTTGTAGAGATGGTCGGACTTTACGCCAGAGAGCATTTTTTCACAATAATGGATAACCTGTTATTCCTACTGAATGTTATTGATTACAAGTTTTAAAAGTTGAACTAAAAAAATATTTGAAAATCGTTGAATATCGAGAAAATTGAATGTCGAGTTCAGGTCTGGTTCAGGTGTGCATGTGAGTTGGAGTATTCTGAACACTCATAATAGGTTCCGTGTTCACTCATATAAATTTTATGTCGATTCATTCTCTTCTTCAAACCTGCTTCCCGCCCCTTGCAAAACTATGCCCGGTGACAATTAAAAACAAATGAAAATAAAGCAAGCCCCAAATTCATTATTAAACCGTCTCCTAAACCCTGATCTTTCTGAATTAGACTTTAGTTCGTTGCATAAATTTGAAAGCTAAGTATGCAACTTGCAAAGAAGGAAATGAACGTTCAACCAACATCCAAGGGGCATGGCCGCATGATATAGATATAAATGATTAAAATAAAGTTATATCGATTCGGACGTGACACTAACAACTATATTATTAGTAATTTCTTTGTATATTTAATAATACGGTTAAACAATTCTTTATTTGTATTTTTTAAATTTGCATTGATAAAGCCGTCAAAATCATACTGCAACATGATAATTTTGATATCATATGTACATAAGTTCTATCGGCGTAGCAAATTGGTCAGTATAAATACCAAGTTGTGCGCGGTTTAAACACATAAAATTTAAGCATAAAATCATTTTGTATACGCAATTACTAGGTGTAAACTAATTTTTTGAACAATTTGAGATCTTTGGAATTAAAATACAATATCGGCTTTCCAAATAGAAAATGTTATACATCACCACTCTTGCACACAATTTACTAACAAATACGTATCTCACAATTTTATTTCGATGGCCTCAAAGTCAAAGCCCTGGATTTCATTAGGATTGATAGTTTTAACACTATAAACCCGTATAGGTTTTATGTTTTGAATGGCAAAGTACAAGAACAAAAATGCTACATGTACCGGGAAATTTTGTACTAGCACCGGTACAGTGGCAATAATGTAATTTTTAATTACATTTTGATTATTAAGAATAATTATAAAATTGTGTCTAATAAATATAAAATAACTAAAATATATTTAATTTATATTATATAGTTTATAAAATTAAAATATATGGTTTAGAGTTTATAACATATAGTCCTTATGGTTTTTAAGATAGAGTTTTAAATTTTTCACCGCCGTAATATTAATTTCAAAAAATAATATTAAGTTTAGAGTTTAGGATTTTATTACAATTTATAAAATTTAAGTCTTAGAGTTTATAAGACATTCGCTGCCGTAATATTAAGTTTAGAGTTTTTGGTTTCTTAGATTTTATAACATTTAACCCTTATGATTGATAGGATATGGTTTTAAATTTTAACGGCAATAAAACCATCGTAATATTAAATTTAGAGTTTTGAATTTTAAGATTAATAGAATTTAGAGTTTATATTTATATTTATTATGTTTTAGAATTTTATGTAGGATATATACTAGTTTGTGTATAATAATTTCAAAATGTTTGAAGTAGGTGAGATGGTAATACACCACACTCTCCAAGTGATGATTGTGAATGGTCTCTACAATAAAATTTCATAATATATCATCATTTTTTTTTCCAGTAGCTGTAATGTGCCAGCAAACTATTTCTCATTTACACTTGTCAAGTCTCTTTTATATACCTATATAAAAAAAAGTCTCTTTTATATATACAACTGTACCACTCGTATGTGTGTGTCCAAGCCAAGCATCCCCAAGCAACAATGGATTCCAATGGCATGAAACGATACCGAGATGTATTGGTTCTCATGGTACCTCTACCACTTCAAGGCCATCTCAACCAACTCCTACACCTCTCCCGGTTAATCTCCGGCCAGGGCGTGGCCGTACATTATGTTGGAACCGCCGAACACAACCTCCAAGCCCGGCGGCGGATCCAGGGATGGGACCCTCTTGCCATATCCAACATCATTTTCCAAAATTTGCCATCCCTTGCAATCCAATCCCCGACACCTTCCTCCTCCACCGCCTCCGCCGCCAACCCCTCCACCCACTTTCCTTCCCACCTCCAGTCATTAATGGACGCTTCATCGTCCCTTAGGCAGCCTTTCACCGATCTCTTACGCCGTCTCAGCACCAAGAAAAGACGAGTCCTTATCGTGAACGACTCTCTGATGGGATCCGTGGTGCAAGATTTCGTATTGTTTACGAACGTCGAAGCATACACCTTCCACAGTGTATCATCTTTCACCATCTTCTTCAACCTCTGGGAGAATCTCGGAAGGCCATTCCCAGTCGATGAAGAGACCCTCCAAAACTTACCTTCCATAGACGGATGCTTCACCCCAGAATTCGTCCAATTCGTAGCAGAGCAGTACAAACACATCCCACTCTGTTCCGGCAGGATATACAACACATGCAGGATTGTCGAGGGACAATTCCTGAAGCTATCAAGCAAGTTACCAATTATGGGAAACCAGAAACAATGGGCCCTCGGCCCCTTCAATCCTGTGAATTTTGCTGTTACGGAATCAAGGCACGAGTGCTTGAAATGGCTCGACAAACATGGGAGGAACTCTGTCATTCTCGTCTCGTTCGGGACAACGACGTCGTTTCGCGACAACCAAAACCAGGAGCTCGCGAAGGGTCTGGAGAAAAGCGGGCAGAAATTCCTCTGGGTTCTGAGAGAAGCTGACAGGGAAGATGGATCGAGTGTGAAAAGCGAAAATCGATCGTCAGATGGGTGTGAAGAGATCATCAGGGATCGAGGGCTGATCGTTAGGGATTGGGCTCCACAATTGGAGATTTTGGGGCATAGTGCGATTGGGGGATTTATGAGCCACTGTGGGTGGAATTCGTGCATGGAGAGCATTTCAATGGGAGTTCCGATGGCGGCGTGGCCGATGCATTCCGATCAGCCGAGAAACGCGGTTCTGGTCACGAAAGTGTTGAAAATTGGGGTGATGGTGAGGGATTGGGACCGGAGGATGGAGACGGTGAGGGCGGAGATGGTGGAGACGGCGGTGCGGAGGATGATGGATTCGGTGGAGGGGGCGGAGGTGAGGAGGAAGGCGGCGGAATTGGGCGAGGCCGTCAGAGATGCGGTGAAGGAAGGCGGCGCGGCGCGGGCCGAGTTGGAAGGTTTCCTTGCGCATATCACGAGGCATTAATTTATGTATTAAAAAATGATGTATATGCTTAATAATTTTATAATTAATTTATAATATCCAATATATGACATGAACATGTGAAGTCAACTCCACACCCTCCACTCATAGTATGTGGGAACACACACATGTTGATATGTGTGGGGCTCCATATTTATGAATGTGAGATGGTGTGGGGGTGCTGTTCTATTTGGGGGTGCCTTATATCGAATTTTTTTTCAGTTTCGAATTTACGGTGCCGAAAAATTTATATGGTAGCGAAATCTATTCTTGGCCGTCGGATCTGTGTCTGAACGGCCGTTCAGACACAAATCTTACGGCCGAGAATAGATTTCAGCATTGTATGGTAAATTCGGCAACGTAAGTTCGGCACTTGAAAAAAATTAATCTTATATCATTTTTTATATAAGGCCCCCTAGGCGGCACCCGGCTTCAAGACACAAAAGATTTTTTGATTTTTTTTTGGCAAAAAAAATTTTTAAAAAAAATTGGATGCCCAGGCAGCCTGGGTGGGCACCCCAGCACCCTGAGCTACCGTCTAGGCCTCCTGAGCGGCCGTCCAGCCCCAATTTGGGACGGCCAGGCCATTTTCGACGCCTAGGCAGTGCATGAGAGTAAATGGAGATGATGGTGACCAATTTCTCTAAAACGACATCGTTTCATTATAACTCAAGATTTTGTATAGAAATAGTATGTGTACATGGCATTTCTTTTTATTCATCTTTTGTTTTTGGTAAATTTTTTTATCTAAATCTATCGAAAAAATATTAGTGTACCGAATTTCCATATTTTTAGGATCATCAAATTTAAAACACAATACTCAATTTATAACCTCGTATCTACAGTATTTTAGAATTGATCATTCACTTTGTCTAAAGCATATTTGTTGTCGCCTCTTCGCATCATGGGTGGGACGAAGGGGAGGACCAACAGCTACTCGACGCATTGGGGGCGGAGGGTACACAGTTGGTCGGAACTATCCATATGCAGCAACTATAGGATGCTTCCATTGCTACTTCATTGAGATTGCCAGATCCTTCCTTTGTATTTAAGCCACCATAGGGAGCTAGTGTAGCTCCTCCCTCTAGTTTTCCAAATGGAGAACATCCTTTTATATAAAAAACATATTTGTTGTTCAAAAAAATGAAAATTCAAAAAGATATAGATTCAAAATGAAAACTAATCAACTCAAGTATTTTTCCATCAGTTTATATCACAAAATTAAAAGTCCATAATGTTTTTGAAATCATTTCAAAAGATATAAGAACTATCCTTATATTTTAGTTTCAACGACTAAAAATACAGAAATGCTATACGCCACTCCCCACTTGGCACCTCCAAATAACCCCTGTGCCACGTGAGCAGGGCTTAATATTTTTTTTCCATTTATTTGTTTTTTTATGCTGCTGTTTCCGTATCTATTCCTCATTAAGCTATGAGCAATGTGAAAATGCTATTGAACTGAATGAAGAAATTAACAGTAAAGCACAATTGCGACTCTAATTAATATCTGGAGATAAATTATTGATTTATATTAATTTGGGATTTTAGTTTTTCTACTGCTTAATTAATATTTTTAAATACGTTTTGGCATATAGTGTTTATATAGTATTAAGATTTATAAGGTTTTGAATTTATGGTTTAATTTTTTCGGCAGCGAAGCCGCCGTAATGTTAATGGTCTTGAAATAAAGTTAGCATTTAGAGTTTTGGGTTCATCATGTAGGGTCTAATTTTCCGGCGGCAAAGCTGCCTTAATATTGATTGTCATTTTTAATAAAGTATATTGAAATCTCAAATCATATCAAATTTCATCTCTAATTGAACCCACGATACGCTGATAATTATGATAGCATCTGTTTGAGTGAACAGTGAATGATTCTTCGGATAAATTCAAAATTATATTAAGTGTTGTTTGAAAAAAAACCTACACAATTTTTAATAAATATTATAAAATATTCCTTCATTAAAAACGTGTAGTGTAGTGTTGGACCGCGTGGAGCTACAAATCAAATGAAATGCTGAAGTCCATAATACCCCTGCCATGTCAGTAAGGGAGTCTTGGAGGTGCCCAAGAGGGGTGCCCAAGAGGGGTGCCGTATAGCGGCCCTCCTAAAAATAAACAAAAAAAACTTATATACTTAATTCACTACCAATTATCTTTCATGTTAACTTAATTCACTACCATTTCCGGGGAGGTTAACTTTAATCAAATCATCGCTTTTGAACTTATGCATATACTATTGTTCTATCTACCGTATGCCTAAGTAGGATCTGAAAAGAATTAACCAGAAACTAGGCCGTTTCTTGTGGAAGCGCTCAACGGTAGGCCAGAGATCTATTCACTTGGTTAAGTGGAGGAACTTGTGCTCGGAGCTTCAATATGGTGGTTTGAACATCAAATACTTAAAGCATATGAACACTGCATTGTTGCTGAAATGGGTCTGGAGGCTTAAGCAGGATCCTGACAGCCTATGGGCTAGAGTTGTCATGGCAAAATGCATGAAGGAAGCTGGTCCTATGATGGATATTGGGCTGCTGACTATGCCTGATCACACCTCTAAACTATGGAGCGATATCTGGGGAGAATTGAGCATTGCCTCCTAGTTTAACAACAACTTAAAATTGTATCTCAGCTCAGGTGATAGATCCGTATTCTGGCTAAATGACTGGACAGGTGAGGGATGCTTAGCCTTGAAGTATCCGGTCTTGTACGAACTATCTGCCCAGAAAGCAGAAACGTGATTATGTGCAACACATTTGTAGAGGTGTGTAGTATATTGCAGATTCAGTTCTAATATTTTGCATGACATTACGATATTGGGAAGAGGCTTCTCTAGCAGAGCTTAAAACGTTGGTGGACTCTTTCCTTCCATTAGAGCAAGAAACAGATAAGTTCGTATGGGCAGCTGACAATTCTGGCTCATATACAGTGGCATCTGGCATCTGCTTAGTCTAAAGCTATAAGTTTAACAAACCCAACTTTATCAGAGGGTAGCCTATTGTCTAGGGCATGGTGCAAAAGTATGCCCAAACGCAGGTTGTTGAGTCGGTAGATCACCTCTTCATTACTTGATGTCGCTATGGAACAATATATGTCTATTTGGGTGTTACTTGTGCACTCCTTCCCCCAAATTTTTATTTTTCTATTTGAATTTGAATCACCCACGGCAATAGGAGTGCAGAAAAAATCCGAAAATCTGAATCCGAATCGATCGGATTTTATCCGTTCGGTTCGGATTTTTTCGGATTCGGATTATCCGAAAAAATAAGGTTTTGGATTCGAATTTTAGTACAAAATTTCGGATAACCGATCGGTTATCCGAACCGATTCGAATAATTTTTTTTATGTTTCACTCCCTTAGTTATTAGAGTAGGTAATTGACAAATTTTACATCTCTCAGAATAAGAACAACAAACAGAAGGCCAATACAGAAATCATACAAAAGAAGAATGTATTGGTACTGCTATATTTTTTTAAATATATTCTTTTGGGTGGTACCAAGATTCGAATCTTTGACCTCACACATACTCAAGCCACTAAACCAAAGTCAGATTGGTCAGCCGAAAAATTATATTATTTATAATTTATTTAAATTATATTTATAATAAAAAAAATTAAAATTGTCACTGATCTCCTACCCTAATTGCAAATCCTGGACAGAACACAAACAGAAGATCGCAGGAGAATCGAGAAACAAAACTTCTTGTCTTCGTAGAGTTGAAACTTGGAGCGAAGTTAAAAATCAAGTTCGCTTCACAATTTTAAGATCACTGATCTTATTAACCTTTTGGAAATCAGATATGTTTCACAATTGCGTACTATTGTATCCAAAATCCGATCCGATCCGATCCAAAATCCAAAATCTGAATCCGAAATCCGACTAAGATAATCTGATTTTAAATGGATTGGTTATGATTATTGTTTTTCAAAATCCGAATCCGAAGAAAATCGAAAAAATAATCTGAATCCGATCCGATAGCAACCCTACATGACAACCACCCAACTTTCGGATCCCACCCATTTTTGAGTTGCCGACATTTTTATACTCGTGTTCATTGCTTAAGTTGTGTGACAAAACATGAAGTTTTGCGTGGAAAAATTGACACCAGATGTTCTATTTGTCAAAAAGACAGTTTGAGAATTCCCTTTCCATTGTTGGTCTGCCCCCCAAGTAAATAGTTGAGGGCTTCCAAAAATTGACGTGCAAGAAGAACTTGCATGTGTTCGAACGTTGGTGTTGGCCCGGCCCACCATCTCTATCTCTATGCTATGCTAAGTGAGCCGACTTTTCACCCCCGACAGGACGGGTCAAACAAAATTGTACTGTGAAGGGGAGGACGTATTAATATGAAATGCCACGGTTTCCTCAATTTTATGTTACCGGTGTGGGATAAAATGCCCATTGCTTTTAGACAATCGTCAACCAATTTGCGGTAAAGTTTTTTGAACGGACTCTGATATTGATGACTCGACTCTCTCACGCTCCCACCCACTCCCCAGTGCCATGGTGTTCCCATTGCCGATGCTCAATGTTCTTGGCTGTGGAGGAGTTTGCCGTCAAGAGTAAATCGTAAATTACTCATCATTTTTTCTTGAAATTTTGAACAACGCAAATTTTGTGGAGAGCTCGTAAAGCATTGAAGAGAGATGGATTTTTTTTTTTTAGAGATGGATTTGTTAAAAACCGTCTCATTCACGAACTCTCGTCTAGGTGCTATCAGGTCGGTTCTTTCCCCTCTTGTTATTTTGTTTTAATTTTTGTTACGCATTTGATTGTATGACCTGTTTCTATTTCGAAGCATAGTTCCTTGGAGTTTATAAAACTGCCTCAGTTAAATGCTAATGATTCCTATCGTTTGTGTATCTTTACTTGTTCCATTCCTTAGTTGAAGTAACTGACTTGGTTTGAAAGTCGTGGTGTTTTTACTGAACAAGTACTGTACTCGGTTCTTGGCGACACGGATCTTGCTTTGAAAAAAAAGCTTGATGTTTGAGAAAATGGGCGATTTATCATTCTCTAACATCATGCTTCAATTGTAGGGTTTAGAAGTAAATTTACAAGCCTTTATTTGGACTGTGATCCGGGACTGGACTGGGTTGCTAAATCCTCCATATAGACGAGTACTATGCGTAAGTTATAGTTTTGATCCTTATTTGGGAAGCTAAATAATTTGGTTAAATCCATATAGATGAGGACTATGCATAAAACACGAATAACTTACCTCCCAGTCAGCATTCTAATTATATGTTCATGTATGAGTTCAAATTTTTGTGTAGCTCTCCGTTTGATCTTTTTACGGATCACATTTCTGCGTTGCTTACCTTTGAGGCAGTTGACAGACAATACTGGATTTGGGGATTTTTGGCAGCCCTTTTATCATGTCTTTACCTTGTAGGGTTTGTAGACGTTTGTGATATAAGTGGCCATATCTGTGATGCCAGAAAGATGCTAGATCTGGTGTAGTAGTCTGAAGATAGAATTCGTTTCCTGACTGAGGTTTAGTGAGTGATGAGAGCACAAACATTCAGTTTGTGGTGATGTTTGTTTAGATAAACCCTTGATGGATGATAGATTATGTATTTGTTTGGCTTTATCAGAATCGTGAGTACTTTTCCCTGTAGCTGCCCTAAGCCGAGAAGATGATTCTTCATCTCTCGTAAGGGTGTGTTTGGAAGAACTTATTCTTTTGCAGAAAGACTTTTGAATGGAGAAAGTTAAAAAAAGGAGCTTTGTAGAGAAGTTTGTATGTGTTTGCAAAAA
>JAOYMZ010050916.1:0-14011 GCA_025802335.1 Pinguicula primuliflora | reverse complement strand
AATTCGTCAGCCTCCAGTGTGCCAGAAAATTCGGGTAACTCGACCTTGAATCCCAGATCTCGACGATCTCGGCCGGCATGCCCCTGGTACGGTACAACATTATGAAACGGGTTGTCGAACACGGATGAATCGCGATCAAAAAATTCACGATCTTCACAAATGGAATTCTCTTGCGCGGCAAGGCGCTGGGTGAGATCCGCAACCTGTCTCTGCAAATCCTCAATCGTC
Organism: Pinguicula primuliflora; assembly: GCA_025802335.1. NCBI lineage: Eukaryota > Viridiplantae > Streptophyta > Magnoliopsida > Lamiales > Lentibulariaceae > Pinguicula > Pinguicula primuliflora. Next base: position 13,783 of record JAOYMZ010050916.1, on the reverse strand, counting down.
ACTGCATGAACGGGGCGATCACGACGTGGGGCCCTGTCGATCTGCCCACGTCCGCGACCACGGCCACGGCCGCGTCCACGTCCCTAAAAGTCCTGCCTCGGTGCGGCAGCGGCGGCGGCCATTCCTCCACAACTTTTCCGATCTGGCGGCGGGGCTAGCGGCGGCGGAAGGACTCTGGCGGCGGAAGGACTCTGCTCTGATACCAACTGAAGCCGAAACGAGATAGCGATTATCCCATTGGCGCGAAGAACAATCGATTTGCACGAAGAACACGCAGACAAGATTTCTCCCAAAGAGGATCTCGAGCGGAACTCTCGATTTCCGATTTATTCAATAAAAGTTTTTTCACAATCAAAAGCTAACCCTAGAAAGGCACACAAGCCAGGCTTATATAGCCTCCTAAACTGCGACCTAATATAACTGCAAAAGTACGTAAAAACTCCTAATTACTCAACTATAAATCGAAATAAAGCAAGAAAAGTCCGAAAATTAAAGAAGCTCGTGCGCCGTTGATTACGGCGGATCGTCCGTCGACGCTCCTGCATCAAATTTTAAGATCACTGATCTTATTAACCTTTTGGAAATCAGATTTGTTGCACAATTGCGTACTATTGTATCCGAAATCCGATCCAATCTGATCCGAAATTTGAATCCAAAATCCGACTAAAATAATCCAATTTTAAATGGATTGATTATGGTTATTGTTTTTCAAAATCCGAATCCGAAAAAATAATCTGAATCCGATCCGATCCGTTTGCAATCCTAGAGGGGGAGTATTAGAATGTCTTGTACCGATTGTAGAAATAATTATCAATCAATTTAAATAGGAATGTGTTTACTACAATCTATCACTTTGGACTCAAGAGTTTAACGAATTTAACTCACATATTTCTATAAGTCGACCACATATGCACAGCTACACACATAAGACGTTAGTATGAAAACCCAAATGGGTTGTCCTAGTGGTGGATGACCTGAATCCCACAATGGGGGATTCAAGTTCAATCTAACTAGAGACAAAACAACTCATTTGGGCCACAACCTAGGGTTTTGATACTAATTCAACCGGTTCGTTCGTGGAGGTCGCCGTGTATGAACCCATATGGGACTAGGAAGGTCCGAAGAACTTGGATATTCATAGGTTACAAAAAAAAAAAAAGAACGTTAGTATGAAATAGGATTATATCCATTTTCTAAACATATATTTATCATGATCAATAATGGAGGTCCATACCCTGTATATCTTTTAAATTTGAATAATGCTAGTTGTATTTTTTTTTGGAATCTTATTTTTAAACCACTCTGATGCTTGCACATCATAAAATTTAAAAATGAAATTAAGAGATGTATATAGCATTACTCTTTACCCCACTTGCTTGATATAATAAGCTTTTGATTTTTTCTTTCCATTATTGTGAAGAACATTACTGTGCCTTATCCTGCGGAAGGAAAAATGGCCTGTGAAGATGTGAAGCTATTGGGTGCCTGGCCAAGCCCGTACGTACTGAGGGTACGAATAGCCCTCAACATCAAGGCTGTGGAGTATGAGTTCGTTGAAGAAGATGTAGTGGCTGCCAAAAGTGAACTGCTTCAAAAATCAAATCCTGTATACAAAAAGGTTCCAGTTCTCATCCATGGCGACCGGCCAGTCTGCGAATCTCTCATCATTGTACAGTACATCGACGAAGTATGGAGCTCAGGGCACGCTATCCTTCCTTCTGATCCACATGATCGGGCGGTGGCCCGTTTCTGGGCTGCTTACATCGATGACAAGGTAAGATGAGTGAGAGGTGTTTGATATTATGCCTCTATGAGTTTACCAATACAAATATAGGCAAAATGAAAGTTTCTTGTTGTGTCTAGCTAGTCTGAGGAAACCATGGTTTTTCTGTGTTACAGTTTTTTCCATCAGTTCGGGCAATCTTACTTACAGATGGAGAAGCAGCCCAAAAGGTTATAGAGGAAGCAATCCACGGAGCGTCTCTGTTGGAAGAAGCCTTCATAACTTTGAGCAAATGCCAAAAATTCTTCGGAGGTGAAAAAATCGGATATTTAGACATTGCATTGGGGAGCTCCCTGGCATGGTACAGAGTGATACATAAAATGAGTAATGTAAACTTGCTGGATGAGTCCAAGACTCCCAATCTGTTCAAATGGGCACAAGATTTCTCAGGGGATCCTGCCGTGAAGGATGTGTTGCCGGAAACGGATAAGCTCTTGAAGTATGCCAAATTCATCGCCGCCATGTTCAAAGTTCCGGCAAAAAATTGATGTTGGATGGAGGGTTGGTTGTGGTCCTGTGGTCTAACTTACATTGGACTTGACTACTCCAATTCAAAGTCCTTGAACCAAACGCAGACCCAAAATTGAATCTTGCTTCCTCCTTTTCAAAAATGTGTAATTTTTTTTTTGGTACATTGGAGGCAAAAGCCGTAGGAAACAAAAAGCTAAGGGAACAGACTACCAGACTAGCAAAACTCCAAAAACTACCAGATAAGCTAAACCCACATCATGGTGGATCAAACACAAAAGAAGAGACTGGCACCAAAGGATGCTCCGGAGCCTGAGTAGAATTTCTCGCGTACGTTGGCAAGGAGCAGGCTGCCAAAGAGCTGGTAGTTGCTACTCTATCCAGTGTTTCAACAAATAGATCATCAGAGGGAGTGTACGACAGTTCTCCTAGCGGTAATCCTCCAGGCCGCAAGTCAGGAGTGAAGAACATAATACCGAAGTTGGTTGTGTTCAAGCCAGATTTAGCAAGGGCATCTGCTTCTCCCAAACGAACTCTACTCCGGTGCGCCAGCCCGATTGGATGGCTAGCAAGCAGGCCATTGATTCGTCGGATCAGAGATGAGTTTGGTAAGTCTAGAGTTGTTCCTTGAATAGCCATAAGAGCGTGCCAAGAATCAGATTCAATGAGGATGTTCCTAAGCTGTAGCTGCAGCTGTAGGCAGGAATTAATCCCATGATAGATGGCCCAGATTTCTGCTGTATGACACTCGCATGTCCCAATCCGGCCAGCAAGCTCCAGGATCCGTTGGCCCTCACTGTCCCAGATAATTCCACCACATGCTGCCTTTTTGTTCAAGCGACACACGGCGCCATCTACCTGAACTCTGAAAGAAAGCCAACACCCCAGCTCCTGTTCTGTAGTTGGGTCAGCAGTATCCAGAATGCCCTGAGTAGCAGCTGCACACCTCCTGATGTGCAAGGTGCTATAGGAGAAGAAACGGATGGTTTCAGCCGAGGAAGCTTTGATGTATGCGCATAATTCAGTTCCCATGATTCTTTGGTTACTGAAGATCTCATTGTTCCTTGCATTCCATAGTCTCCAGCAAGCTGTAGAAAACAAAACAGGCCAGACAGAAGAGTTAGCAGCATTTGTTAGATTACAACATAACCTGTCCTGAATGTCCAGTCCCACATAGAACGCGCTATGCGGGCCCAAGACGCCCCAAACTGCTCTAGCACGAGGGAAGTCCCTCAAGATATGTAATGCTGATTCTTCCATCGAGCAGATATGACACCCGTGCGAATCCTCTAGCCCTCGTCTGCATCTCTCGGAATTGGTCCAGAGCGCATTATGACCAAGTTTCCAAAGAAATGCCTTGATATTCTCAGGGATCTGGAGGGCACAGATTTTCTGCCAAACTGGGTTATCCGGGGTAAAGGCATGGCCAGCCAAACCACCAACAGCCGAAACACAAGTGAACTTTCCAGAAAGTGATTCTTCCACATTAGAGTGTCAGGATCTGCAGCTGCCGAAGGGGGGTTCAAAGTGATCAGCTTAGCAATACAATCCCCAGGGATGCAGGCAACAAGTGTAGCTAGATCCCATACCCAAGCAGTGTTGATAGAGGCAGAAACCGTGAGTGAAAGGTCCAACTGAGCAGATGGATGGAGGGCAACGTGCACCAGTGGTAAGGAAAAGGGCCACCATACATCCACCCAGAATCGAGCACACAAGCCATCCCCCAACACCCAGCAAGAATGATCACGAATAGTTTCGATCAATCGAGAAATCTGCAGCCACAAATGCGAGCCTCCTCTGAAGATGTATGAATCTTGAAGCCCTGGACCTGAAAGATTATATTTAGCTATGAAAAGTTAGTCCATAGCTTAGGGGACCCTGAGAACAACTCCCGGGTCAGTTTTAGCATGAAGATCAAATTCACTTCCCTGAAATTGCGCAGGCCGAGACCACCTTTCTTCTTGGGAAGACAGACAACTTCCCACCGAATCAGGGACTGCTTCCATTGAGATATTGTGCTGCCCCAAAGGAAAGTACGCAGCACCTTGTCCAACTCTAGGCAAGTGTTCACCGGGAGTTGCACCGTCTGCATCTGGTATAATGGAATTGCTGCTAGAACAGTCTTGCAAAGAACCAATCTGCCTGCTAAGGAGATTCTTCGTGGGCTCCATGCTTTGGCTCGTTTTCGCATCTTCTCCAACGTACCATTGTGAGATGTTTTGGAAACTCGACCATGAATTATTGGTACCCCTAGATAACGTCCCAGGTTATCCACCCGAGAGATCCCTAAGGCCTGTTCGAGCTCCCTGTGTAAGCTGGTGGAGCAAGCCGGTGAGGTCCAGAACACTAACTTGCTAGTATTCACGGCCTGCCCAGATGCAGCTGAAAAGGTATCTAGCATACTTCTGATAAGTAGGGCCTGTTGCACCGAAGCTTCTGCAAACAACACCAAGTCATCAGCAAATAATAAGTAGAAAAGGGGTCATTTACCTTTATCGAATGTAAGTGGTTTCCAGATGCCCCTGTTTGAAGCATCCTGGATCGCTTGTGCGAATCTTTCCAAGCATAGGATAAACAAAAAGGGGACCCCTCTTCGAAGTTTAAAACATGGCCCCCTGATACCCTCCCAAATAATTTGGGAGCTCCCTGATTCAAGGGAAGCTAAAATGACCCTGCCAAGAAAGGCTAGGATTTTAGCATCCTCGAGTGTTTCCCGAATGAACGCCCATTCGATCTTGTCAAAAGCTTTGACAATATCTATTTTGATAGCCATATGTTGCTTCTTGCCAGAGTTCTTGCGCATTGTATGAATGGCCTCCTGGGCTACAATTATGTTATCCGTGATCGCTCTACCATGCACAAAATTAGATTGGTTAGCGGCAATAAGAATCGGCATAATAGGTTTAAAACGATTGGCAATAATCTTAGAGATAATTTTGACAGAAATATTAATCAGGGTGATAGGCCTGTAGTGACCAAACATTTCAGGAATGGTAACTTTAGGGATGAGAGACACTATCCCTTGATTAGCATGCGGAGGGATGCTGCCCTCCTGAAATACCTGGAAGATGAAATCCATGAGGGAAGGCGAAATAATCTCCCAGTTATGCTGGAAGAAACTGCAGGTGAAACCATCCGGACTGGATGCTTTATCTGGGTGCTTGCTAAAAACAGCTTGCTTAATTTCACTATCGTCAATTGGGGTGGCCAACTGCGCCTGCAGATCGGAGGAAAGAATGGGGAAGCGACTAGAGAGAGGAAATTTGGATAACTCTCTTAGACTGTTTCCCACATCTGAACCGAAGATATGCTCATAGTAGGTAGTGACTTCACGGGCCAGAACTTCTTTGTTAGAACACCACATTCCATTTTCCAAACGGATGCATCGGGAGCAGACGGTTTTCCTGCGTTCTTTGTGCAATGCATGAAAATAAGATGAAGACCTATCCCTTGCATAACCCAACTACATCTCGCGTTCTGCTTATGTAACAACTCCTCTCGGGATAGGACTCCTTCCAACTCTGTTAGTAGAGAAACCTCCAAGTCCAACAAAAACCTGGATGGACGGTTAACAAGGGCTTTCTGAACCCCAGCAATGCATTTCGTGAGACGTCGTTTCTGTCGGAATAAATTGCCAAAGAAATTAAATTTCCAATCATCGAAAGCGGGTGGTAAGGCATTTAGAGCATCAAGAAAAGGAAGGTCAGCTCGCCAGTGTGCTTTGAACCAGGGCTGCCAATCTTGATGTGTCTCCCAATGCTTTGAGATAACGAAAATAGGATGATGAAATATGAGCGCTAGATAGTAGCTTGCACTTCAAAAGGATTGGGGAATGGTCAGATGCTATTCTCAGGAGATGATGGACACCACACTGTTCGAAGAGCTCGATAAACTCCTCGTTAGCAAGACACCAGTCGATACGCTCATAGCAAATTCCTCGTCTCCAAGTAAAACGAGGGCCGTAGAAGCCAATTGGATGAACATCAGAGAATTCTATCCAGTTCCTAAAACTGGTACATCCAGCTGAAGGCTTGCCACCAATCTTATCCTGTGCAGATAAAAAGGCATTGAAATCACCTGCCAAAACCCAAGGAGAGGATGGATTTTCTGTCGGTGTCTCCAGATCATGCCAGAGGCCACAACGGATGATTGGATTCAGGGATCTGTACACTGTTGTTAACAGAAAAGAGATTCCCACCCCTCCTATGACTCATAGCAAATTCTCAGAATTTTGATTTGGATGTTGTCCCGCCAGAGCAACCATATACCACCAGAAAAACCACACGCTTCAATTCGGAAAGAGTTGCTAAAACCCCTGCCTATACTCCGTATAATCTGATCAACCTCTCTGCCGCTCACGCGAGGTTCAAGGATCACCATCAGATTAACCGAATAGGTTGAGAGTAGAGGGCGGAGCGCACCCTGTGTCTTCGGGTTATTGATACCTTGCACATTCCAGGATAGAAGTCCACAATCCTTTAAAAAGATGTTTGTGGGTAGAGCTGAGACCAGGCATTCCTGTTACTGATTTGAAGCAGAAGAATGAGAATGAGAATGCGATCCAAAGTCCTGCTTTGGCAAAGAGTCATCATCCTGCATAAAGTGGTCATCATTTTCACCAGCAACAAGAGGGGGCAAGTGCTGATTTTCCGAGGCAACGGGAACCCCCTGGGGAGCAGGCTCCTCGTCCATCTGATCATCGGCGGGGTGTCCGTTAAGACAATAGGGGGGTCTAAGACCGAAGAGAATGATTCAGGTCTCCCCACATGGAAGCCTTTAGAGTTGCTGATCTTAGTGGCCGCAACACCCTCCTTTGAGAGAACTGATAGTGGATGTGGTAGGACCACTGTAATATGTCCAGGATCATCAACAGCACCAGGTGGAATGGGATGGACTTGGTTGAGCTCGGGGTTGAGGCCGGAGGAGGAAGCCTCCACTGCCATGTTAGTGTCCCCAGCAGTGGCATCCAGGGGCTCAGAGATCGCATCCTTTTGAGTCCAGACAGAATCGGGAACCAGTGTAACAGCATTGTTGAGATGTTTTCTTTTACTTGGAGGGCCAGTAATAGAGTAAGGAAACTTCGTGGACCCTGCTTTCTTACCTTTGAGCTTCTGATTAGGGGGATAGGCTCGCTGAGAGCGAGAGACAGACCATGATGGCATCTCGTGGAGCTTGGATGAAGTGGCTGCGGATTGACCTGTAATAGAAATAGATGGAGCTAACGATGCCAGCCTTGGGATAGATGGCGTTTCAGGGTCTTCGTTCAGACCTGTCAAAACATCAAAGCGAGTGTTAGAAGGAATACGTAATGAGTTGTTATTACTTGCCATCACCGAAGAGGATTCAGCCTTCCTATAGGGACGTCGAGGTTTTTGAGCAATCAACCAGGGCATCTCTGATGTCTGTGCAATCCTGCCTTGGATCTCACAGGAGGTTGGTGGAGCCAAGACAGGAGGAGTCATCTTCACTAGATCAACTGCACCAAAAGTGGAATGGTCCGCCAAGCGGGGTTTCGAGGCAGATTTTGGGGCCGACTGCATACAATTCCCGGACAAATGATCGTATCTGCTGCACCGGATGTACACCAGGTTGAGATCCTCGTAACACACCTTGTACTCCATCCCTTGCACTGTGACACTAGGGACTAACGGCTTGGTAAGATCCAAACGGAGAGCGAGACAGGCAAATAGGCCACGAACAGCTTGAGTGGTGTGAGTATCAGCCTTAAGGTAAGCACCAATAGGTTTTGAAATCTCACGTAAAAGGGTCTCTTGGAAATATTGTGGAGGGAGGCCTGGTAAGCGGAGCCAGGCTGCAATGGAGTCCATGTGTTCGGAACTGGTGTCGAAATCGGGATGCCATGGGTGTATACTCAGATTGTGACCCACGATGGAGTACGAACCTCCGAGCAGAGCCTGCAGATAGTCTTCCTCCAGATCTAGTTTAACAAGATAATACCCATGTTCAATATCCAAGACGTGGATATTACCCTTCGACTGCCAAAGTGCTATAAGCTTCTGGTACAAAAACTTGTAGCTGGTGACTTGCTTGAACGGTTTAATAAAGACAGTGAAAGCCATATTCGCACCAATATCATTTTGGATTTTGTCCGAAAAATCCACATGATGTTTTTCATTAATGACTTGGTGACGGACATCCTCGGCCGTGACCTGGATCGGAATCCTGGTGAATAGACTCAGCCCGCGCGAGGTTTCAGAGGAGTTCAGAGCTAGGGCATTAAGAAAGGATTTACCCAGAATAGTTCCAGTCACCGATTGAGCATGGATGTTCCCCAAATCACCGGAATTAGGCGCATCTGGTGAGGTAACCTTATTCTTGACTTTTGTAGTCGCCGGATTGACCACATTGAGGTTGCAAGCCTCCATCGGAGACGAAGATAGCAGGTGTTCAGGGAAGAGAGCCGTTCGTAGAGAGAGAGAGAGCCGTTCGTAGAGAATGGTACGCCCTTTGATCGATATCTATTGCAATAACATTCAAGTTGTACGCCCTTTGAACGGACTCAGCCCGCGCGTAAATTTTTTTAAGGAGTTTAAATGTATTACTAGAATCTGCCAATAATCAGGCTGACTATTGGGAGAAATTTTCCAATGCAAATAGGTTATTTGCAGGACAGGCTGTTATTTGCCTAATAATTGATCTGGACCGTCGATTTAAAAATCAATAGCCCAGATTAAAATTTCATTAAAAGAGGCTCACGTGCTCTTTACAAACCCATTTCAGAATTTTGACCCGATTTCTCTCTTCTTCAGTTTGCACGTTCACGACGGCACTCCTACAAAATCTCTTGAGAGAAGCAATTTTGGAGGCCATCTCCCCATTTGTGGAAAAGGAGCTCTGCTGTTTCTGAAGTCTCTAGATCCATATCTCCCCTCCTACTGTTTCTTGAGAGGAGCAACTGGAGGCCATATCTCCCGGATCTCTTCACGGCAACATCGCATACCACCACCCTTCCGCCGTCACATTTCACCCCTTCCGCCGTCCACTCGGTATTTAATTTCTCCTTCTTCCACCGTCAATCGATCCTTTATCTCTTCACTTATTTTTCTTCTTCATCAATATTGGTGCCTCCTCCGTACAACTATTCCGAACTCATTACTCCTTTCGATCAATTTGGATTGTCTGCTGGTATGAGCAACAGACAGTCGGGAGTCTTGGAGAGAAAATTTTCAAAATGCAGCCAAACATCAGGTGATGCAGAAAGTGTTGGTGCCGTCATGAACGTGCAGACTGAAGAAGAGAGAAATCGGGTCAAAATTCTGAAGTGGGTTTGTAAATAGCACGTGAGCCTCTTTTAATGAAATTCTAATCTGGGCCATCGATTTAAATCGACGGCCCAGATCAATTGTCTAACAAATAACAGTCTGTCCTGCAAATAATCAGTTTGCATAGGAAAATTTTTCGACTATTTGAAGGAATGTTTACCTTTCGCAATAGTGAAATTCCTCCATTAATTTTACTATTTACTTTAATACATCGCTACATGTTCATAATTTTAATTTCTCTAAATATTTGACAAGGTCTGGGCTAGGTGTGTCGACGCTGGTATATCCACTCGTCGAGCTCCACCCACATGGAGTTAGTGAGAAATTAAAAATTTTAGTTGGGGAGGAGAATCCTACTCCCCACATCCCACTGTCATTTTCATTCCTAACCCATTACCAAATGATATATTTGACATTTTCGTTGTATTGTACTGAAATTGAATATAATGAATACCTACAAATTTTTTGTGAGTAAAATATATGAATTTTATTAAGAAGGTTTCATGGATGTATGTGAGAGCTATACAAGATCTTTACGAGGGGGCGAAGATTAGTGTGCGGACTCCAGTAGGAGGTACAAAGTATTTTTCAGTGGATATAAGATTGCATTAAGAGTCAGCGCTGAGTCCGTTTCTTTTCGCGATAATTATGGATGTACTCTCTTAGGATCTACAGGATGAAGTACCATGGTGTATGTTGTTTGCAGACGATATTATCTTAGTGGCTGAGACGACAGAAAAGGTCAATGCTTAGTCTGAGCGTTGGAGAGAGACATTGGAGGCTAAGGATCTCTGATTGAATCGCTCAAATACGGAATATATGGCATGCATTTTTTACCAATGAAACCGAAAAAAGTAGAATGGAAGTTATGATTGCAAACCAGACCTTCCAATAGTAAAATAGTTTCAAATATTTAGGATCCATCATACAAAAGGATGGATGTGTGGAGGCAACGTTACTCATCGCCTTAAGGTCGGATAGATGAAATAACGGTCGGCTACTGGAGTGTTATGCAATAAAAATGTCTCACTCAAGTTAAAGGGAAAATTTTATAGGACGGTTATAAGATCTGCGATGCTCTACGGATCAGAGTGTTGGGCTATGAGTCTATCACATGCGTGGAAATTTGAAGTGGTGGAGATGCGGATGCTAAGGTGGATGTGTGGTCGCACGAGATTAGAAAAAATTCCTAATGAGGTCTTTAGAGATACATTAGGTGTCGCATCTATAAGTGCCAAACTGAGGGAGGGTAGATTACGATGGTTTGGACATGTACGCCGAATGAGTTTGGACGAGCCAGTCAGGAGAGTCGAAGGATTACAAGTCGAAGGGCGACGAGGACGGAGGAGACCTAAGAGAACATGGGATGAGCAGATTCAGTTAGATATAGTAGGATTAAACCTCTCCGAGGACATGACCTCTGATAAGACGAGTTGGAGACGTAATATTACGGTTAAAGATACATAAGACTATATACAGTAGTTATTTGCTCACGGATATCTAGACTTATAGGAATAAGTGGGACATACTAGTGAATAGGTTACATCTAATTGTATTTCACTAGTTAAGAGTATAATATAGTTATTTAGTTTGTTCATTATTTGTGTAGACACTTATTTTATCGGTATGTATATAGTGTATGGTTGAGCTATGTAGTTATTTTAGTAATATCTACTTTTTCTTTATTATTATTATTTATTTTATTTATTTATTTTATTTTTTTTATTTTTTATTTTTGAGCTGGGGTCTCCCGGATACAATTTTCCCATCCTGTTGAGAGGTTGGAATATAATTGCGTACATCTTACCCTCCACAGATCGTGCTTAAGAGCGGAATTTACTGAGTATATTTGGTTTGGTTTGGTTTATGCTCATGAATCCACCATAATATCAATTTTAAAAGAAGCCAAATTCCTCCGGAGAATCCCTGAGTCTCAATGCGAAAAGAGTTACAAAACCCAGCTCCAATGCCTTTAATAATCAGGTCAGCATCTCTGCCACTGACTCTTGGCTCCAGCAAAATCAGAATATGAGGATGGTGAACACGGATGAGGTCCCGTAGGGCTCCAATAGTCTTCATATTTTTGACGTCCTGGGCATTCCAAGCAAGTATTTTAAAATCCATAAATAGGTGAGCAAGAAAATTGTACAACGGGAATCAGACATCACTATAGTCCGCAAGAGATCAGAGAAGCAGACCAAAGACACTCTGTAACAATGTAGAACTCAATTGGCGCCATGAGGGCGATGATTCTCCGAGCCAACAACTTCCATGTTTTCAATGACCTCAGAGTCCAATAGCATAGAGTTGTCATCCGGTGGATCATCGGGTAAGCTAACAGGCGAGGGCAATATAATTACAGACGGGGAGTCAGGGATGCCCTTATGGGATACATGAAATCCCTTGGGTGGTGGTTGTTTGGAACGGATGTCAAGTGCTGGATGTAAGGGTGTATAGCCATTGGGTAGAGGCTCAGTGCGCGCTAGAGGATGCGGTATGTTGACAGCTATGTGGGACGGTGGGGGTGGGACGGCAAAGGATTCTGAGTGGGAGGAGGAGGCAACCATAGATGCTGACGGGGTCACAAGTAGGGTCTTCTCGCCTGCAGGGGTGATGTCCACCGACTTTGGAGCCAGGGGATTTGCTTGCCTCAGTCTCTTCTAGTTTTTACGATTATTGACCTTTCCTTCGGTAGCTGGTGTTTTTGGCTTGTAGAGAAAGCCGGTTGGTAATGTGGAGCTATGTGAGACCTGTCCCTCAGCGGACTCTGCAGTGCCTGCAAGCGGGGCAAAACGAGAGTTAGTAAAAAAATTGAGAGGACACTTATTACCTGCTGAAGTCGCGCCCTCTGTTGGCTTCCTCCGTTATTGTCTTGGTTTGTGAGCAATCAACCAAGTCATATCCCCAGGGTCTTTCTCATCCGTCTGCGACACACCCGGGATCGCCTCCTTGCAAGAGGCATTGATGATTGGGGCACTTGGTTTGGGCCCGTGGTGGATCGAAGCTGATATGTCTCTGGAAGACTCCGATGATGCAGAAGTGGCAGTTTTGCTCCCAGGGTCGTTGATTCGCTTTGCTTGGCAATTTTCGGAAAGATGACCGTACATGCCACAGGAGATGCATACCATATTAAGATCCTCATAGCAAACCTTGTATTCTACGCCCTGAACAGTCACACTCGGCACAAGTGGTTTGGTCAGGTCAAGCCTCACAGCAAGCCTAGCAAAGATACCCCGGACAGCTTGAATGGTGTGTGAGTCCGCCATAAGATAAGAACCAAGAGGCCTTGCAATCTCCCTCAATAAAGGGTCCTAAAAGTATTGCGGTGGCAAGCCTGGAATGCGTACCCATGCCGCCACAAAGTCAAGGTGATCATTCCGTGTATCGAAGTTAGGATGCCATGGATAGTCCGAGAGATTATGGCCAATAATAGAATAGGGGCCTCCCAGCAAAGCCTGATTATAGTCTTCCTCGAAATCGAGCTTGACAAGGAAGTAACCCCTCTCCATATCTAAAATGTGGATATTGCCCTTTGGCTTCGATAGGGCGACCAACCTCTGATAAAGGAATTTGTGACTGGAGATCTGTTTCAGAGGTTTAATGAACACACAGAACTTCATATTCTGGTTAATCTCTTCATTGACCTTCGGGGAGAAAGTAATACAGTGTTTTCCATCAACAAAGAGATGTTGGACATCATCAGCGACGATCTGGATTGGAATACGGGAGAAGGGATTCTTGTCTCCCTTCTCCTGTGACAGTTGCGGCGCTAGGGCATCCCTGAAGGATTTGCCCAGATCACGGGAATCCGTCGCCGGATGTTCCCGGCTCATCTTAACAGTATCATCCATGGGAGGGTCGATCGTGCTCTCAGGATTAACATTCAATTCGCCAGCCCTAATTGGGGATTGTTTATAAGCTTGAGTCAGACGAAATTTTTTTCTTTCTGCCATAAAATAGTGGCTAGTTTTTAAATTTGCAATTAACCGGTCTTCGGAAGACCGGTGAGAGGAACCGGTATATAGTGACGCCGGTCTTCTAAAGACCGGTAATAATTAAAATCGCTAATCAACGTAATTAAGGATATACCGGTCATTCGAAGACCGGTATGTTAAAAAATTATTTTTAATACATACCGGTCTTCCAAAGACCGTATATATTAAAAATAACTTTTTTTGTATTAAAGTTTATATATATATATATATATTGATTTTATTTTTATTGTTAATGAATTGATATATATTTATAA
>JAOYMZ010050905.1:0-14013 GCA_025802335.1 Pinguicula primuliflora | reverse complement strand
CAGGGGTGGGGTGGATAAGGGTAACCCGCCTTGGTTTTGGGCATACCACGGTCCCCTTCCTCTCTACAGATCCGGCCACTGTAACCGAGCCGGACCAGGCCTCTTCGTAGGTGGCGAACCTGTTCTGCTTAATAGCACAGTGGTTCATATTTCTATCTTATAGATCTTTGTATTACAAATGGACCTGCAAAGTCTCGATGGAAGTTAGATCTTGCTCAAATAAGATAACTGCAACCAAACAAACAAACTAGCAGATCTCCGAACAGCATGGTTCAGAAAAACGTGAAAACAAATATAGTAAATTACTTTTGCTGTACCAATTCGATTTAAGCTGAGATCCGTCCAATGAGGACAGAAGAAGAGATGAACTCTGCAGAGAGTGAGACTTTTTCTTACAGACAAAACGGTAAACATCTCATATGCACAACAATTTTAGGAGATAATTAGGTAGATCTGCTATTGAAACCCAACGAATCAAGTAAAATCTCGTGGCCAAACGATTTCATGGAGAGGAGGCTAATCATGTCTGCTCGGAAAAAGGTCAAAAACTTCATCTATAAGGAATGTAGAAAACACCTCGTATTTCCTCCACCAGCAAGCAGATCTAGGCAAAACATTGAATCCCATGAACTCGGGGAATCCAAATTTTAGCAGGTGCCCATTTACTTAAAAGTTCACAACAATCAAATATTGGCACAAGGAACTATCTTTAAGATAAAGAAGCACAAAGGAGGCAAATCGCAACTTTTCGCATCAAAACGCCTCGCTTATTTCTTCAACGAATTTCGATGACAGGAACCATAAACATTAAGTAGGCAATACTAATTGGAAGTAGATGCAGATACTCTGACAGTTAAATTCAGAACGAACAAAAAAAAAAGCAAATCAGCTCATCCAAGTACACAGCTACTACAAGAACATACACAAAGAAGGCCATAACATTACCTGAAAGAGCCCTACAAAATTGTGAAGCTTCCTACAAATGGAGGAAGGTCTCCGGGGAAAAAAGTAATAAACAAACGAGAGAAGGATTGGAGGTAGATATTATGTGCAGATTCGTGCCAAGGGAAACGAAGGTCAGAAGTTTGAGGCTCCCTTGATATTTATGGAGATGGGCTACAATAAGTCGGCAAATTTTTTTCCCTCACGCTGATGGCAAAATTTTTTTAAGGCAAATTATATTTGTGCAACAAAGTCGGTTAAAGTTTTTGAATTGGTCAGTCTTCCTTTGTAAAGGTGTACTTTTTTTTTTGCTATTTTTTATACTATTTTTTTTATTTTTAGAATTTGTTGGATTTTGTGTTAATACTTAAAAATAATAATTTAAAATTTTAATATAATAGAATTATCGTAGAGTACAAAAATAACTTTCATTTAACCATTTAAATTCAAGTTTGTTTTATGAAAAAACATAACGTCTTCTTTTTTACGAACATTACAAATCTGGATTTCTCGACAGGTGACGGCCGATTCCATTAATCTTAATATAACAGATGATGAATTTTAATATAACAGATGATGAATTTTGGACAAATGTTATAACAAATGACGAACATTACGAATATGGACAAATGCTATAAAATTCTAATATAACAGATGATGAATTTTGAGAAACGGGAGGAAAAAACATGAATCTGTAAATCAATTTGCCTTGCGGAGAAGGGATTCCAATTGGTGGTTGATTGTAATAACTCATTTAACGAGAGAACAGAAATGTCAAAGATAGGATTTGCAGAGAAGATTGAAGAGCAATACTGTCATAAATTTATATTTTGTTTGATATTATTACGAAAATATCATGCTTATTTTTTAGAAGGAAAAAAAAGCATGCCATGAGGTGCTTATTTTTAAGAAAAGAGAGGCTGTAAAAAAAAGCACAAGCACCAGTACTTGTACTACGCAAGACACTCATTTTATTTTAAAAGGTGCTTATAAGCACAATTAGACTCAAAAGCATCTCGCGTAAAACAAGCCTTAAAAATTAAAGGCCGGAAATTAGTGTTGGTCTTTAGAAAACTAACATTTGTAAATCCCGATATTTCGTTAAGTGGGTATCATTAATGCAATTAATGATGGTGTTTAGCAACTCTCGCCTTTTCCAAACACTAGATCTATTCCCGTCCTTCGCAAGGCAGGACCTATTAAAAATCGGATTTCGGAAAAGCGGGAATTTTGCTATATATACACCTCCACACATTGTCATTCCAACACAAACAAAGCAAATTTGGAGGGTAAATTGTTCCTGATTTCGAAAATGAACAGGTTTGGGAGATTATTCCTAATTCTGAAGATAGAGAAAATGAGGACGTTAGATAAATTATTCTTAATTCGGAAGATGAAGAAAAACAAACGAGGAAGAAGAACAAAGGATCGGTGTGAAATGGATTAATAGTTTGGAATAATTTGGAAAAATATATTAATAACTCTAATTATAATTTGAAAAAATATATTAATATTAAGTGCAAAACAAAATAAATGTCACGAACTATTATTTCGGTGCAAATATTCATCTACCATAGGACCATATGAGTCCGAACTAATATTTGGGGGTATGTGGGGCATGGCGGGACCACG
The DNA here is from genome assembly GCA_025802335.1 of Pinguicula primuliflora. Lineage (NCBI taxonomy): Eukaryota > Viridiplantae > Streptophyta > Magnoliopsida > Lamiales > Lentibulariaceae > Pinguicula > Pinguicula primuliflora. The sequence continues at coordinate 11,439 of JAOYMZ010050905.1, read as the reverse complement.
AGTAGCATATTATGAGCTTGCAGTGCAAGCTCAGACTTCCTACAAAAAGCAAAGAAAGCAAGAACAAGAGCAATGTATGCATTCTTTAAAAGAGATGATGCTTTTACAAGTAGAGTAGAGAAGAAAGTTTTTTTTTAAAGAAATTTTCTATTTATTAAAAAAATGAGGTTGTTCCTCCACCTTTGGAGCCTGAAATTGCACATTCTACCCATGATTGTGATCCCACTAGTGTCGAAATTTAAGTGGTAATTCTTGAACGTGACTCGGGTAAACGAAAGCCGATTTATGGATATGATATTAATCAAAGAGATGTAATGAGACGAGTTTACATTCAGAAAGGAACATTTCAGCCTGAGTTAAAGGCTTATCCTTGGTCTGAAGATGAAAGGCAAAAGCGTCGATTTCAGATGTCTTGATTTAAAATGTATTCTTGGTTAGAGTATTCACCAACAATGGATGCTGCATATTGTTTTCCATGCTTCTTATTTGATGATGGGACTACTACTCATTTTAATACATTTACTTCCATTGGATTCAAGAGTTGGAAACGTGTCAATGGTGGACAACGTTGTCCATTAATGATGCATGATGGAGAACAAGGTAAATCACAACATCGTAAGATTGTGGGTAGAATGAATGATCTCCAAAATATAAGTCAACATATTGGCAAAGTTATGGATCCATTGAGGCCGAAAGTGATGCAACAAAGATGCTTGAAACTTATGGCTATAGCTGAAAGTATTAAATGGCTCACTCTTCAAGGTTGTGCAATGAGAGGACATGATGAATCAAGTGCTTCTAATAGTCAAGGTAATGTTTTGGAGTTACTTAAATTATTGCGAAGAATGAATCCTGATGTTGATAGTACTATGTTAGATGCTCTTCTGAATGCTACATATTGTTCACCAACGTCTCAAAAATAGACTTTGAATATTTTTGCTGAAAGGGTAAGGAAGAAGATCCGTGACGAGATTGGTGATGGTAAATTTTGTATTCAAGTTGATGAAGCAAGAGATATTTCAAATAGGAAACAAATGGCTATCGTGTTGAGATTGCTGGTGTTTTTAGAGAACGTTTTTTTGAAATTGTTCGTGAAAGAGTATTGCAGCTGCTTCACTAAAAAAGGAAATATCTGAGGTGTTGGCTAAGCAAGATTTACAAACATGCAATATGCGAGGTTAAGGGTATAATGGAGCTAGCAATATGCCGAGTTCTTGGAATGGATTGCAAGCTCTTTTTCGTAGAGAATGTTCTTATGCATATCATATTCATTGTTTTGCTCATAGATTACAATTAGCATTGGTTGCTGTTTCTGAAAAAAATGCTGATGTTTGGTGTTTCTTTGAAGAATTAACTTCTTTTGCATGTTATCTTAGTGTTTCTCCTAAGCATCACAGTGAGTTTGTTCTGCACAAACTATGAAAATTTTGAATAGATATCTACAGGGGACCGTGAGACAGGTTATGGAGTTAATCAGGTTGGTACTGTGCATCGACCTGGAAAAACTCGTTGGAATTCTCATTATAAATCATTATTTGATGTAGTTGAGAGATATGATGCTGTGATTATGCTTTTTATGGGTGTGCAAAGGGATTGCAATACTAATTCTGCACGTGGAGAAGCTCGTAGACATTTGAAATTGATTAGGACCTTTGAATTTGTGTTCATCTTACACATGATGCACAAGATTCTTTCAGCGACAGATATGTTTTGTCTATCCTTGCAACGTTGTTTAAATCATTCAACATTGATCGTATTTGTAATTTGGCTGAAAAGTTTTACCGAGATGATTTTTGTCAGCAGGAGTTACACTATTTGAGAACTCAATTGCAATATTACAAGTATGATTTACTTTCGCATGACAATTTTCCAGATTTTTCGAATATTTCTGAGTTGTGTGAGAGATTGACTGAGACACACAAGGCAAAAGATTACCATTTGATTGACAGATTGATTCGCAATATTTTGACCCTTCCAGTTACTACTGCAACAACCGAACAAGCATTTTTAACTATTAAGCAAGTCAAAATTGTTCTTCGTAATAGAGTAGAAAGTCAATATCTCTTAAGATTTGATGGTTATTTACATCGAACGAGAGATATCTAGTGACATAGATGGTAATTTTGTTATCGATGAATTTTATTGTAGAAATGGTTGCCGTGAGCGATGTATTTAGTTATTTTATTATTTAATTATCTAGTAAACTGATTCAAATTATTTTATGATATTTAATATTTTATTATTATTATATTATTTACTAAAAAAATTGGGCCTTAAGCTTTTAGCCCATGCCCGATTTCTTAGCCATTTCCGCCATTGGGCTAGCCCTATTCTATATCTCAGACCCAAGCCAAGGTGGATTTTTTTTTTCAATATGAAATATAATTGAAATTGGTATTTGGAAGGATCGATCCAGGCAAGAAGCAAGGAAGACTCTTCAACCTGCTGATCTAGCTGGATAATTGTTATTGTATTGAATTTTACATATTTAACATAATCCTGAATTCTTTTATGTAGTTTGTTGTGAATCCGAAAAACTAAAATCCAAAATATTAAATCTTAAATTCTATATATTTTTTATTTTTTAATTAAAATCCGACGGTGCAGGTTTACGTGTTAAAATAAATGGGCTTGAAAGGCTCTTAAAATTCGTGTAATGACTACGATCCTAGTATTTACAAATATGAGCTTAAATATTAACTATTGTATGAATTATTACAGGACTAAACGAACTATAAAGTTCAAAGAGGTTGTACAAATGAAGCTTGGAAATCTTTATCTGCAAGTTCCTGCAATGAGGTATGCAAGAAAGAATGGATATAATTAGAATTGCCATACCTAACTCCCAGTAAGGCCAATCCAATAGTTTACACTCTTTGTGCAAGTGGTGATCTTTATGTTCCTTCGGGAGATGATGATCTTGCGAATGTCGTCTACTTCTGGTTTGACTCTCCATGCACTAGAGTGAGGATTTTGAATGAATCAGGTGATTGCACTGCAGTGTGTCTTGATCTGGATATCCTGCGAACAGTAAGGTAAGTGAGCTAAAATAGACTTATGGAAGACTGTTGTTTCTAGCTGTTGAACTGAAGTATCTTCTAGTTTCCAAGTAGATGTTGTAATAACACTTCCCTGGTTATCTTGGAGCATGGCTGCGCCTCCAATTAAGAATTGAGAGCGCTTGATCTGGAGAGCTGTGTTAAACTTGGGAATGCCTGGTTGTGGGGAAATCCAGCTTAGTGATACTCGTGGCTAATGGATGTCCGGGGTAAGGTTCAGATTCAGCTGCTACATTTGATTTTGTTCAACTTGGCATCTCGGTATCGGGATGGTCTCACCAGCTAGAAAGAGTACCAGATTCTAGTTGATGCTGAAAACATATGGTGTTTCGCCGTTGTATTCGTCTTCAAACCGGTTGGAGCATCTCCGTTTCCACACTTCCCACATAATAAGCGCTAGGAGGAGTTTACAGATTCTCCATTTTGTTACTCCTCCAGACTGCTGGTTCTAGGTTGTGAGGCATTCCTCAATGGCATTGCTTGGGCCGTGGATTGATAGAATAGTCTCATAGTGGATCTAAATGGATGCTGCAACTTCCCCTTTAGATAACAGGTGGTGCTGAGATTCCTCTTTTGGAAAGAAGAGGCAGCAGTCACACTTGGAAGTCAATATTACTCATTTCTTCCTTCGATTGAGATCGACTGGAAGAATGTCTTGGAGTGTTTTCCAAAGAAAGATGCTGATTTTTGGAGGTAGCGTGGAATCCCATATCCAATAATAGAGTCGTTTCCTTGGAGCTCTACCTCTTATTAATTCACATTCTAATGTGCTTGAGAAATTGCCTGTATAGTTGGGCTTCCATATCCGTATGTCTCTGCTGGGACTCACTTTAATGCTTAAAATTTGTTTTACCAGTGCTTCTTCAGCCAACAGTAGAGATTCTATGTCATGTTGTTTCCACTGGTCTTCATGTATCAGAGATCCTACCTTTTGGTTTTCTTCTGTAACAGTTGCTCGAGATCCTAGTAAACCTCCCTCTATCCAGTCATCCCACCACATGTTGATGTCTCCTTCCCCAATAAGCCATTTGATATGCTCATTAGCTATTGGTTTCATTGCAGCCACTCTTCTCCAGATGTGAGAGTCCTGATGTTTTTGTGTGATTCTCTCTGAATCCAAAGCTCCCCCATATTTATTGTTCATGTATTTGGCCCATAGGGAGTTGTTTCCTCGCATCTTCCACCATAATTTCACTGAGAAAGCCCGTATTGTATCCAGTAACCGTCGCATACCTAGGCCCCTTCGTTGATGGGCAGACACACTTTTTCCCATGATCTCCAGTGGACCTTTCGTTTGCCATCATCTTTACCCCAGAAGAAATCAGACAGCAGGCCTTCTATTTATTTTATAGTCATGGCATCCGGTCCCATACTATTAAGCACTGCTCTGATCAAGTGCACACACCCAGCTTAAGAGAGGTAACTTGCAGACTAGCTACCAATTTGTGTCTGTATCTTGTTTATTAGTTCTGCAAATTTTTCTGTATTCTTCCTGCCCACATAGCGTGGAATTCCCAGATATGTTGTGGGCAGGAGGCCTCTATTCATTTAGTTTCTTGTTGAATACTTAGCCTTGTTCTATCTGGACATGAATCATCAATAAAGAAACAACTTTTAGCAAGGTTGATCTTCTGTCCAGAAATTTCCTCATAGTTAGATAAAAATTTCTTGAATCATCTTAGAGCTCTCTTGGAACTATTCGTGAAAACCAGCACATCATCTGCGAAGGTAAGGTGAGAAATCCGTGGACAGGTTGATCGAGTTCTAAAGGAATACCTGGGGTGGAGTTCAACCAGCTTGTTCATATTGCGTGAGAGTACTTCAGTTGCAATGATGAACAGGCACAGGGAGAGGGGGTCACCCTGTCTTAGCCTCCGAGTAGACTTGAAGATTCTGAAAACCTGTCCACTTAACAGTATAGAAAACTAGACAATAGAAATACTACGTCAAATCACATCAATAAATGTTTCTGAAAAGTTGAATGCCCTCAAAACTTTAATGATAAAAATCCAATAAACACGAAGAAAGGCTTTTTCCATATCTAATTTTATAGCCACGTTTTTTGTCCTCTCTGTTTTTTCCCTAGGTCTGTGAGAATTTCTTGCGCAAGGAGTGTATTATCAGCAATTGACCTGCTCTTAACAAAGCCGCTTGGTTGAGGTGAAATTATGTGGGGGAGTATTGTGGCTAACCTACTAGGCAAGATTTTGGTTATTATCTTCCCCGTAAAAGTGCATAGGCTATTGGGCCGAAATTCTTTGCAGGATGTTGGTGTGTCTACTTTCGAGATCATGCAAATTAGTGTACTGAATATGGCTTGAGGGAGTTCACCCCTGCAAAGAAGAAGTGGATGACTTTGAGGAGATCATGTTGAATAATATTCCAACAGGATGAGAAGAACAAACCCGTGAACTCGTCAATTCCAGGTGAACTCTCCCCATCCATGCCAGAAATAGTTGTTTTGATTTCTTCCAGCTCTGGCCAGACACACAACATATCGTTCTATGCCTGTGTGACCAGTTTTGGAATTATATCTATCATGACAGAGTTCAAGCTAGTTGGTTCTGCTTCTAGTTGGTTTTTAAAATGCCGCAGAAAGACTGCAGGGGTATCTTGTCTGCTGACTGGAAGTCCATTTGTATCTATTAAAGTGTAAGAGTTGGCTTTGAATCTTTTGATCTTGACAGATTTGTGGTAAAAAGCTATATTTCTATCTCTTAGCTTACCATTTTATCCTATACTTTTGTTTCCAAAGCATTTCTTCGGTTATGAGATGATTTTTAAGTTCCTCTTGTGCTATCTGCCAGTTATCCTTATCTAAATCTGCTCATGTTCTGTCCTATATAGCTTCTAATGCTAAAAAATTTTCTTCTGAGTTCGCTATGTTCTAAAAAATATTACCATACGAGACCTTATTCCATTTACGTAGGGTTTGTTTTAATCATTCAAGCTTAACCGAGAAGACTACGGCAGGGTTGGAAGGATCTACCGGTTGTTCCCAAGATTGTAGCACTATGTTCAAAAATTCTGGTTGGTTAATCCAGAATTGCCGGAACTGGAATCAGCTAGGGTGTTTAGGGGCCACTCCTGAGAAAGTGAGCAGTAATGGTGCATGGTCTGAGAGACCTCTGTAGAGATGCTTCACAAAGACTCCTGTGCCTTGAGAAACCCAGGTTTCCGAGACCAATACCCAGTCTAGTCTTTTGCAAATTTTGGAATCGTCCAATTGGTTATTACACCAGGTGAACTTATTGTCAGAGAAACCTAGGTCCGTTAGTTTGCAGTCTGTTATGGCTTTTGCAAAATTCGAAGTAGGGCCTAGTTTAAGTGGTCCGCCTCCAGATTTTTCACTTTGGTTTAGTATCACATTAAAGTCACCCCCTACCATTAGAGGATTAGTTATCATGGCACTAATTATTCGCAGTTCTGTCCAGAGTTCATACCTACCTGTACTAGTACATTTTGCATAGGCCCACGCTAGGTGGAAGGTGCATTTTGTTTCAATACAGGTTACTTTTATTACTAAAAGCTGATCAGATTCAAAAAATAGTGTGCAATCTAATTTATTATTCCATAGAATCCATATTGCGATTTGTTGTTGGATGGCCAAAATTTCGTATCTATTAGTTTAGATTGAGAACTATTGTCAGTTAAGTTATCAGATTGAGGCATGTCAATATTAATCCCTATGTTCGTGCATGGTTCCTTAGAGAATTCTCTGAGGATGGAATATTCTAAGATTATGTTTGCACTTTTTATGAGCCTTTTTTGTCCAGTGTCCCTAGCTATAATGGGAGTAGCGTATTCCAGATCAGTCTGGTTCCCAGGGTCTAATTGGTTTTCTATGGAATTATTTTAAGAATAATGCTACATGTCCCAATACTTTGTCCCTAATTCATCCCTACAAAAATAAAAAATTAGTTATTTAACATACAAAATTCTTAATGACATTTAAATGATAGACTAAACTTGCAAAATTCTTAATTAAACTACATGTAGGAATGAATTATAGACAAAATGTTGGAACATATAGCATCACTCTTATTTTAAACTGGGGGTGACTTAGTTGAGGATGGTCAACTATTTTCTTAGCGTTGAGTAGTTGTTCAAAGAATTCAGTTTCTATAAGTACAGCTATGTTTTCGTGAGATGCTTGAGTAAGAGAAGTATTAGCATATAAACAAGCAGCTTTCTCTGAGCAGTTAAGCATAAAATCAGAATAAAAATCATCTAATGCAAGGATGTGAGCCATGTTTTGTGTAATGAAGGCTGGAGCTTGGGCAGATGGACTGTTATGCTTAGCTATTGAATTTATGTTCCTCAGGTTTTTCCGAAGTGTCTAGATTTACTTTCCTCTGCAGTGTTAATGGAGATTTTCCTGTAGCTACCTGAGGAGTTGGTTTGTCAGTATGTTCTAGGGATTCCTTATGTGTTTCCTTGGTGGCTGTACCAGATGTGTCTAATGTAGCTAAAAGTGAAATGATCTCGGCCGTTGAAGCGCAGATCCAACGGTCAATAATAGATTTCGGCACCATATAAGGCAAAATTCGGTACCATAAGTTCGGTACTAGAAAAAAATTCGTGTAGGTTGATCCAACATTCTTGCTCCAGCTGGGGGGAGTTGCTTGCATTTTCCTTTGTCCTTTAGAGGCTGGAGAGCCTTCATAGGCCCTCCAGGAGCCTCTTCACCTTCTGTCGGAGCAATTTCCTTTTCCTTGTCCGCCAGATCCGGGTGTAGTATTTTGCACTCCATTTCTTTATGCCCCTTCCTGAAGCAGTGGTTGCAATAAGCAGGGATAACATCATGCACCACCGGTTGCCATCTTCCTCTACCTTCAATTGAAATCCAAATACTAGGCGGAGGTGGCTTTATCATGTCTAAATCAATGCACATACGAGCATGGCTTGGCCGAACGAGCTTTAGTGTGGATTCATCTACTGTAAGTGGCATTCCTATTAACCTTCCCACATCATAGAGACTTGATTTACTGAATAGAACTACAGGCAGGTTTTTCAGCCTTACCCAAACTGGAGCAAAGTGAGATTCTACTGTGCTTTGAAAATTTGGAGTCCATTTGAACAATCACATCTGAAAACTCCCAATTGACCACGTCTCCCTCATCCACATTCTGTTCTTATCTTCTTCACTGTCGAATCTTATCGGAATGTGTTTGTGGTCGAGTAAACCCGCTGTGAAGTTACATTTCAGACCAATTCTTGTAATAATCCAGCAAATGTCATGAATTGAAGGCCTACCATGTGAAAATTTCCCAATTAGGGCATTTTTGAACGGAATACTTGTTGGGTGAATGCCTTGGAAAGGCAAAGACCATTGTCCCACATTAGTTATGGACACCAAGTGAGATGGGTATAAGTACATTTACCCTCAAATGGGTTTATGTAGAGTTGTTGAGGAGATGGGTTTGCCCCACACACGCGCCGCCGCCGCCGCCCGGCCCGGTCCGGTCGCGCGTGTGTGTGTGTGTGCGGGCTTGGGCCGCTGGCTATCCTCTTGTGGACTATCTTATCTTTTTTGGGTCATGGAAATTTATTTAATAAATTTTTGGTCTCTTTAACTTGGAAATAAAGAATTAGTTTCGTGGGCCAAAACGTGTACGCGTTTTCTGGAACGTGTGAGACTCTACGAGACCGTGTTTAAGTGGGAAGAAACCTCCTGCAATTCCCTATATAAATACATGTCTCGTTTAGGGTTAAGAGACACAGAAAATTAGTAGCCGCCTGCGTCTAATCATCTTCTTCCTCGGTACGAGTTCGAGCTAAGGGTTGGTGTCTTCTCCACCTTCCGGCCACGAGTGCACGTGTTCGGAAGTTGCTGTGTGAACCTTCGGGAGCGACCGGCGTTGAACAATTAGCACCGCGGTTGTGCCGAATTCGCTTTCAAGGCAGTGGTGACGGCCACGGCACAGCGCTACACGATCGTTGATAAGTTCTCGTCTTCTCGATAAACTGCAGTATTTTTCCTACAGGTTTAACCCAGCATCTATGCAGAGTTTTAAACCTTGTATAGTAGCTAGTGATTCTACTTCCATATTTGTTTGATTTATTGTGATATGAGTAGTGAAAAAATTTACGTCTCCTACTGAGTTTCGAATAATGCGTCTTGTGCATGAGATGTTTTAGTACTGTGCAAACCTATGTTCTTTTTAAATGTATTCAAGTGAGGAGGTTGCCATGACTTTTTTCTGACCTAGATATAGTTTCCGTTGGTGGAAGGCTAATGTCTAAGGCTACCATTTTTACTCTTTCAACCAGATTTCTTGCGTCTCTCAGTTCTGCTACTTTTAGGATGTCTTTTAGTAACTGATGTGTTCCCTTATTTTTTTTTTTAGAAGTGAAAAGATATATTAATTTTGGCTGAAAATGTATTTACAATATTTACAAAAAACAAAATCAGAATCGGCTCCTCTTTTTTTAACATTCTCTGCGGCCCAGAGTTCACGATTTTTCCCTGAAACCTATGTGCGCACCTGGCTTTCCAGATGGTCAAGTGTATTAACAAAGGAAGGAGTTATAGTATTCGATTCCATGTTTCACCACCTCTTTGATTTTTCCAGATGGATAATCTGTTCGATAGGAAATTTTGTCCTTGCGGGATTTGCAGGATCTCTTTCATAATGGTTCCAGACTTTTGAGCAATCTCTCCTTTAGAGAGTAAGTGATTTACAGATTCTATCTGGGGGCTAGCTAAGCTGCATGAATACTTAGAGGCCATGCAAATACCCTTCCTCAACAGGCTTTGATCGACTACTAAGATGTTGTGAAATACCTTCCACATATGAAAACTGAAACAATTGTCAGAAACTTGAACGAATTGTGATGAGCAAGGTGAAGCACAGGGTTTGTATTGACTGAATTGAATTGCTTGTATTCCTTGCTACAATTAACTATCATTTGTTACAATATATATAGACAAGAGTCCAATATGGTTGAGGACTTGTTTACCATATTTTGATAACCTACCATGTCTACAATATCTTTCTATATCTTGCTATTTGACCGAATCAGAGATGTTCTCAATCTTTTCCATGATCTGCTTCACTCCTTCCCTCAAGTTAATGGGTAGTGCACGAATCGTTAGCTTGTCTTTGTGGGTGGTAGATCGTCCGAATCTGGCAACAGAAAAGAGAGATAGTCAGTAACCAAGAAAACAGGATATACAAAATCGAAAATACGGAAATGTATATATGAAATCCTGTATCAATTGAAGCGCGGAAGCGTGCAGAGGCTAGATCCGGTGAGTAGAACGCCGGAAAGTAACTGGCCTTCAGTAACGATCTCGGTCAACGTCGTTGACTGCGTCGGAAACCGAAAACCAATCGGTTCAAACGATAAGAAATGTGGCATGGATCAAAGATCCGGCAAGAGAATCGGATAAAGATCCATAAAGAGCCGAGAAATCACGATCAAAGTGATCGGAAAGTTAGGGTTTGAGAGATACAGAGCGTCACTACAAAGAGAGAGAGAGTAAAAGAGTAAAGTGTCGACCAAAAAAAATACAAGTGTTGCTTATATACCAACATCCAGAAGGTTCGACGAAAGGGCGAGAGAAACGGGCCAACGGATGGATCAAGTGACCAGAATTGTATCGATACGAGACAAATGATGAGGCGGGCTAAATCCAACTGGGCCGAAAACTGAAAAGAATAAATGGAAGCGGCCCAAACCGAAAAACAAGTGCAAGAAATGAATATAAAATGGTATAAAATGGGTAATTAGGTAATGGACCGAACAGAGGAAGGAGCCCGAGGCCCAGAATCAAATAACTCAATCAATGAACCGGTATCCGTGGCTTCCGAGGTCAACTGAGGTATATTTTGAGAATGTGAATTTCAACCTCCAAGTTACGCTGAGCGTTATCCGGTTGACAATTCAATTAGGGTCATCATGAACCCGAAGGTTTAGACCCTATTAATTTTACATCATCCGGCAATCTTCGGGACTATGAATGTGGGTGAGATGCACAAACCATAAAACGTGCACTGTGGGTGCAATTAAAAAAATATGAAATTAAAATAGATGAAGGATAGAAGTACTCCCTGATGGGCCCTGAGTTGGGCTGAATTTATGGACTGGATTTGGGCCCACTTCCAACAATCTCCACCTTGGGCCTATAATCCAGCAATCTTCACCTTCTAGAAATTACAGGGCTATGCCATACTGATACTCCACCTTGACCTCATGATTCAGACCAGTACATCAGTCCCTGCAGAAAAGAAGCAGTGCAGACTACCAATCCCAACACAGAAATGGATATTAACCTAGATGCAGCATGCACAAGTACGGATGACATATGAATTGTGACACAGAATTTTCTAATCAACCTGTATGTAGTCCTTAGACATGAGACAGTGCAAAAACA